>CM047741.1:6006699-6040563 GCA_026225825.1 Pistacia integerrima | reverse complement strand
GACTAGCAAAATAAGATGTTAGACTTCTAAATTCAACACCCCCAAACCCCCAACCCCCAAATCTCCCCCACCCCAAATCTATTTGAACACTTTTTAGAGGCTTATTAAACTGTCTCTCTACAAGTTTATGAAACTATTGAAAAACCAAATTTGTTTCAGACTTAGTTTTTAAAGGAAAATCCAGATAAATCTACTGTAATCATCCAGAAATTGGATGTAATATTTAAAGCCTTCAGGAGATGAAATGGGTGCTAGTCCCTAAAGGTCTGAATTAATTAATTTTAAAGGTTAAGAAGCTCTAGAAGTTGATCTGGGAAATGTGGATTGATGAAGTTTTCCAAATTGGTAGGTTGTGTAAAATTCTAAAGATCCTTGAACTGAGCTATTGAGATGCAAGGAATTCATGACTTTAGTAAGGATAGTAGCATTGGGATGTCCTTAAACGTTTGTGCCATAACAAGCGTTAGGTTTTTTCTATTGGAAATGATTAAAAAATGTTGTTACTAGCATTATTACAAGAGATACAAGATTGGACAGACTAAAGGGAACTGATCAGCTTTAATAGAGACAGAATCAATAGATTGTTTGAAATCATTAGTAGCATTATTACAAGCAGATACAAGATTGGACAGACTAGAGGGAATTGAATCAGCTTTAACAGAGCCTGAATCAGGAGATTGTTTGAAATCATACAAAGAACTAGCAACTTTATTTTGACATGACTGTGAAACTACAAATGGTAAAGGTTGCTCAAGGTGCAATGGACTTGAAGTCTTGGCTATTGTGTCGAAAGCTGAAGATGAAGAAATTGACTGACCAGTAGAAAAATTTGAGTTTGAAGAGGATGTATTGGTTGAAGTTTGGAGTTGGTATAGGCCGACCTTTAAGCTTTCCTTGAAGAATAGCTTTGGAGTGCTTGTCCTTAACCACACAAAGGATCAACAAAAAATTCAATAATGACATTATCATGTTTGGTGAATTTGAAGAAATTGGTGACCAGTAGAAAAATTTAAGTTTGAAGAGGATGTATTGGTTGAAGTTTGGAGTTGGTATAGGCCAGCTTTAAGCTTTCCTTGAAGAAGAATAGCTTTGGAGTGCTTGTCCTTAACCACACAGTGATCAACAAAAAATTCGATAATGACATTATCATGTTTGGTGAATTTGGAAATACTTAACAGGTTTTTTGTAATAGAAAGGCACACATAACACATTTTTCAAATGAAGAGATCTAGATTGACATGAAAATGAAGTAAAACCAGTGTGAGAGATAAGGAAGAAGCTCACCATTTCCAACTTGAAGTTGCTCATTGCCAGTGTAGTTTGAGTTCAGTGTGAGTTGAGATACATTAGAGGTCACATGGTCTGTTGCTCCAAAATCCATGTACCATGAGACATCTTGAACTGTGGTTGGAGTAGCAATGTAATGTGCAGATGGATTAGAACTAGGAGGAACATGTGTTTGAGACAAAAGTACTTGATTCTAAGGATTATGCATAGATGGTTGAGATAACACTGGAACTGATTGAGAACTGTTTGGAAATCCAATGGAATTAGCACTTGAACTGTTGGAGAAGTCAAGCTGTGAATTCACAGGCTGATGTGCATTGGAGTTGGAAGGACCATGTGAAGGGTAAAATTGTGGCTGAAAGTTCTCTGGTGATCTGAGATAATTCTGAGCAAAATGGTTTCTGCCGGGTACATTATTTGCTCCAGTAAAACTAGCATCAAATCGGTGATAGCAGTTTAATGCTAAGTGGCCAGTTTTTCCACAAACTTGACATACCAGCCTGTTTCTTCCCAAACCTCTGCCTCTACCTCGTCCACCACCAAATTGTGGAGAGTAAAATGGGTTGAAAACTGATGGGTTAATAGGGTGGTTAGGATTGGGAATGGATTGTGTAGGGATGTATGGATGAGGTGTGAAACCATGATGAAAGACTGGACTAGGAATTTGAGACTGTCCAAAACCAGATTGCTCAGAACTAGTTTGTCCAAAGTTGAACTTAGATTGTAATTCATTCTGATACTTCTTATCAAGTTCATTTGTAAGGGATATTAGCAAGATGCACTGACCCCCACTAAACTCAATGTTGATAATAGAATTCATGGCCAGATTTGCTTTCTCTAATCTAAGTTCATACTTCTGGAGAATGATTTGTGCTTCCTGAATTGTTAATGGATCTAAGCGGGACTCTAATCTAGTAGTTATATTCACTATGGCAGGATCATATTTAGAGTTTAATCCTTCAAGTATATAGTTCAAAAGCTCCTCATCGGTAACAATAATTCCACTACCAGACAAGACCTCTGCAAATCCTTTCATTTTGACAAAATATTCAAGAATATTTAGATTGTCCTTTTTAGTATTTTGCAACAAATTCTTAACATGCAGGGTTTTGGTTCTTGACTTAGTAAGGAATTCTTTTTCTAAGGTAATCCACATATCGGCAAAAATTGACATTTTGAGACTACATTGAACATAGATTCAGAGATTGAGCTAAGAAGCCAGCTTACAAGTAATTTGTCGGTTTTCTTCCACTAATTGTACTCTGGATTAGTTCTTTTCTCCACAATTCCTTCCGAGTTTTCAGCTTGAATCTTGACAAATGGAGCTGGGCATGAGACTAATCCAGTAAGGTGTTCTTCTAAATCGTGAGAGCCAACTACGAACAGAATTTGGGATTTCCAAAACCTATAATTATCCCTAGTTAATTTGGGGGAAATTACTGGAAGTGTTGAGTAGGACATTAACGATGAACTTACACAATCGATTGAACCAATGGGTACTTTGTGAGATGAATTAACTTAATTAGAAGAGAAATGTGTCAGATCAATCATTTTTGACACTAGTCGATGGCTCTGATACCATGTGAGACTTTGAGTAAAGTGAACAAGAAAAAGGGAAAAAAAGGAGATAAAGGAAAACACGAGAGAGAGAGTGAGAACTGATAACTTGGTATTTTATTGATTTGTTTTCTTAATACATTTTATTGTACTGTACACTTTTATAGTGTTTACATGAGTGTAACAAATCTCTAACTAATCTTGTTACAGCTTAATTGAATGTTAACAGAAATGTAACAACTAACAATATTAACAGATGACACTTTTACCCCTTTACTAACATCTTCCCTTAAGCTGAACCTGGGAACATCATTTTCACTCCATTACTAACACCTTCCCTTAAGCTGAACCTGGGAACCTTGACAGTACCTCTGCTTAAACATTGCAGGCATTTTCACTCCTTTACTAACAAGTATGATGGTTTGCTACTAAAAGTTGAATGTAACTTCAATAAAGAAAGCTATGGCCCTAGACTATTACCCGAGATTCCCATCTTGAGAAACATCACGACGAATCCTGCCAACTGCGACATCATCTTTGTTTGATACCTCCAATGGCGTAGGAAAGTGATTGGATGCCCGTTCATCAATAACAACTACTCCTGGTGCATTCTTTAGAATTTCCTTAGCGGTGTCCTGGAAATACAACTTAAATAAGTCAAGAATGTTTACTGGTTAAAATAGAAGATTAAGAAATTTATCTTTAATTTAAAAAGATTATCTATTTTTAATTGAGACACACATAATGAACCTAGTAAGGAACTGCTTGCAAATCCTAATAGCATGTTTTAGAGGGTTAATCTGGGATGATAAACAAAATTTATCACCCCAAAATCATGAGGTTCAGGTCACGTTTAATTGGGACTAACTTTGGGCATAAATGGAGAACTAAAGACTTCTTTGCATGCAACAAATTGTTAATGTTTAGGTTTTACAAAAGGACAGAAGTTCATAATTTTATGCCATCAGAATATTTAGCAAAAGAAAACCAATAAGAGAAAAAATGAGCCATTACTTAAAAATCAAATATTTAATTCATATTCTACTCAGAAGGAAAATCAAATTGATGCTGATGTGTCTGCATTTCTCATCAGTAGTGATTTCGAAAAGATAAGCTTGCAATTAAATCAAAACAAGAAATTTACCATAAAAGTGGGCACAGATAAAATTATATACCATGAAATTAAAAATCTACATTCCTCACTAATCCAAGCAAAAATGTTACATCCATCGTGGGTTCAGTAAATTCTGTTATTTTATGTAACAAAACAAACACTCCTGAAACAAATAAAAGAAAAGAAAAAAACATAAACTAGAAAAAAATAAAATAGTAACATTGAACATCAAATTAACACCAAAATATTAATTCTAAAATATGGCATTCTATTAATATACAATACATAACTTTTAATTATTATCATTTTTCTTTTATAGATAGTCGAGTAACATCATTGAGCCAGTCCATAATAAAACTCCCTGTCATTCATGAATCATGCAGATAGCAAAAGAATTTTTCTGTGTTACCATCCCAGTAACATTATCGAGGCTTGTACCATTAAACCAAGATGCTAATATAATACTAGAGGTTACGTTATCCAGTAACATAACGAAACCATCACTAAACCTTTATTACATAAAACCTATTTTTTCAAGTTGTTGTTGTTGTTTTCCCTCCTTCACTCTCATCTTATCTCAACATTCATATTCTTCCATAATCAAAATTATGGCTAATCTTGTTAGTATCTCAATCTTTACTACTCTTCTTGCAATATTACTTGCTTCATTCACCGAATATTTCTATTCCCTTCCCTTTCTTTACTTCTTTCACTCCATTTTCAAATCTTCCATTAAACTCCCCCCTTCTCCCTTCTCCATTCCAATCTTTGGCTCAACCATCGCTTTCTTGCTTCCCTCGCGCAAACCTATGGCTCCGTATTCCTCCTCAAACTTGGTTCCAAAAATTTGGTTGTGGTTTCAGACGCTGAGCTTGCTACCCAAGTTCTACACACACAAGGTGTGGAATTCGGATCGCGCCCTCAAAACGTTGTTTTCTTATATTCACAAGTTCTACACATATAAGACATGGTGTTCACAGTTTACGGAGAGCATTGGCACAAAATGCGCAGGATCATGACACTGCCATTTTTCACTAACAAAGTGGTGCACCATTATAGTAATATGTGGGAAGAAGAGATGGCCCTTGTTGTGGATGACTTGAAAAAATAAGACTAATGTTATATCTACAACCTCTTCTTACAAACTATTTTTGACAATTTCAACGTGATAACTTGTTATTAACTAATCATAATTTATAAGGTGGAATACCCATTACGAATTGACAAATTGTGAACTGTTACATCGAAGTTGTAAGAAGATGTTGTAAACGTAACATTTTCCAATTAATAAATGTATTATTTGTGAGCTACCATTTTAGGAAAGTTTTAATCATAGAAATACGCTCTAATCCTAAGGTGTTTTGTCTTTTTTGTAGTGAGCATGAGTCCATTTTGAAAATAACATTTTTATTAATTTATCTCAATTTAATCAATCTAATATCCAAAATCTGCCATTAATGTTAAGTGGATAATATTTTTTTGGAGGCTAAACACATGGGGACTAAAGTTTTACTATTTACTCCAATATGGCTACACACGTTTTGAATCATCAATATTTAAAAGGGAAAAATAAAAATAAACAAATAATTAAAATAAAAATATCAAAAATGTGGTCCGTACATTATGAGACAATGAAAGGTGGCGTCTTTTGCTCCCCATTTTGGAGTATTATCCCCTTCTTCCTTAAGTTGCTTGAAGGAGTAGGACCCTACAATCATACTTTATTTTGACCTTATCTTTCTTCTTCCTTTTTCTGTATTTATAGCCATGACAATTTTCTAATTAATTATCAAACCAAAAGATTATAGAATGCTTTTTAAACTATGGTTTTATGAAGAAATACATTGCAAATATTAAGTATGTTTAAAATAGTAATAAATAATATCTTAATAAGAGTTTATTATTTCAACCCACATTAAGAAAACTCTTTAAAATATTTATTGCTAAATGCATATTGAGTATAATGTTTCTTCTCTAATTATGTATTTTTGTTGTCCTAATTATTGATGATATTTTTAAAATATGTGACAAAACTCTTTCTTGAAATAGTTTTTCAAAAATAATTTTCCAGAATGTTTAATGAATTATATTATCCATTAGAAATAAAGCAATTTTTGCTAATTAAAAGTTGATATTTGCTAATAAGTGTTCAAATACAAACACACTCTTGTGCAAAAATTGAGGGTGGCCAGAATGTTACATACATACATACATACATACATTTGAAGATCATACAAAATCCTTGAATAAAGAGAGAATGTTTTTTGTGTATCCGTTGCACATACAACAAGTCAATAAAAATAGCGCAAATAGCATACACGTGAATTCATAATTGGGTGGTAACAAGTGCAAAATGTTCTTCTTTGAAGAAGGTCATGTATTTAAATTTGCAGAAGAATCTTAAGGCAACCTAGCAAACCACAGATTTATTGAATAAAAAATAGTAAGATACAACAAGATTTGAGACAGTTACAATATTAACAAACACACAACAATCAACACAATATAAAGTTGACACTCAAACTGAATAATTGTACAAATAAACATATATATTCACATAATGAAGTACTCTTGTCAAGGCATCTCTCTTCAAATGATATCAAGAGACAAACAAGAACTTCATATGAAGAACTAGGCTTGTAATGAAGAATGATGCAAAGCCCTTAAGATTCTCTACCTGTCTTTCTTAATCTCAAGAAGTTTATCATGAACACACCATGGAAAACTAAGGAAATGCTCGCGATTATGTCCTTCGTTGTATCGACCCCAAAAACTCAGATGATATGTAACATAATACCAAGTTGATGCTTTCATGTATACTTTCACACGACCATCAGATTCATTTTCCTTCCTTTTGAACTAGTCCCTCGCTTCTCTTATCAATGACTTCACAGCCAATTTGATTCCTTCCAAATCCCTTTTCTTATTGAAAGATTTTTCCATTTTCATTATTCGACCGCTGAATATTTCACCCTCAATTGATACCTCAAAATAGTCCATCAAATTCCCCAATCTGTAATCATACTCACGTTTGTAATAAAAAGAATCATTAATGTAGTCCTTGAAGCCCTCCACTTCCATGTCAAGATCATAAAACTGCCTTGCCTCATCTGCGGTGAAGGATTTGATAGTACCCATCTTTGGCACAAGATCTTTTACATCACAATAAAGTTTCCCAATCACACTTCGCGATTCATAGGATTCTCTTTCATGCTTTTCCATGTAATCCGGAAAACTTCTAACTTGTAAACTTTGAGGGATTTTAGCAGGTATTTCGGTTTTTGAGAAGTCAATAGCAATGGAGGCTAGCTTTGCAAGCTGAATACATTGCCAACACATTGCCTTGTAAGGACTAATATCTGCAAATGCAACATGGGCGTTACAAATTATTCACCCAAGTTCTCATTGGCCATGTGATCTACAAAATACTCCTCCACATTCTGTACCACAATAATGTCTATGTTAAGGCATAGAAAAAAAAAATGTGATAATTAGAACTCAAAAGAAAATTAACTAATGCAATAAGCCATAATTCATGTATGTGTTTGAACAATTCTTAGCATGCTAGATTTAGTGATACCTCAATTGTAACTTCATTGTCAAGAATCTTAGGTGGTGGTGAAATATAATCCATAGGTGGATACTGGCGAGGAGGAATGAGATCACGATCCCAACAAACAAAGTAGATATCTCCATCCAAATCACTCCCCGAACATTCATCAGGATGAGGTCTAGTTAACAATGTAAATATGTCACTGTAAATATGCTTTATAGAGAAATTATGCTTAAGTAAACAAAATATCAGTGACAAGAAGAATGTAATGTGATCTTCAAGAGGGAGGCGACCAATTAGAAATTTTATGAGTTCAATATTAAAATTGCATGCAAGCAAGAAATATATAATATGTAATAAGACAATCTATGTTTTGTGCATGTGTGTGTATGCTATGTGGTGTATATGACAAGCTTTCCTCTTTCCTTTAGCTGGAAATACTATGCAATCCACCATGTGGTGCAAGGCCGGAACATTAACAGCATTTAGAACACGAACATCTCCAGGATGTAGACATGGATTTTTCGCAACGGTTACCTTTTCCCTTTACAATTTTGCTTGGATTAGATACTTTGCCACTTAACAAAGCTGAGGAATTGGTTGATAACTCAGTTTGGCGACCCGAACATTGCACGAACACCTGGCCATATTTCAAGATTCTTGTCTCATCTAGACACCCCATCATTGCTCGTCCCCTTGGGATAAAGATTCTTGTTTTCATTTTCAAGTCTTTCAATGTTGACAAGCGAAATATTTGTAACATCATTGAGAGAAATGGTTCTTCATGTGGCTTAGAATAATAGTCAAGCATATCTTTCAATACATATGTGATCGCTCCTGAAGACATCAAGACTAACATTATCTGATCTATATTTGGACATACTTGGTCTCATTGATAACTTTATTGATGAAGTTTGGATCAACCACTACAACACCTTTGTACCCATCATATCGAATCTGAAGGTGGATGGAACAGTTCTGAAGCCACACTTTCCAGCCACCATAAGAGCCAATGTAGTTGATATTTTCCCAATGCCGTTAGAGAAACCATATTTGACTCCCCCCTTTTCAACTTCTATATCAGGAATTTCCTCAATTTCACTCTTATCAACATTCACTCCTTCCTTGGAGGAGCTGAATGATTGACCGAGTCTAGTAGAATATTTTGCCACAATCCTTATTGCGCTAAAATCACCCAACCTCTCTCTGATTTCACTTGCAATTAGCCCTGGTCTAGATGCAAACATCCACACAGAATTATCTTTTAGTTGACTATTAGAAAAGGCCAGAAATTCAAACTTTTTATCTCCAATAACAATGCCATTTCTCAGAGTTGACAATATCCTTTGATAAACTCTAGTATGCCTTTCAGTATTCACCAAAGATGCTCGAGAAGATAAATCTATTGGATGTATTTTTTTGAAATCCTCATTAACAAAAGAAACACAAATAAAGTTCTCACCATCATCAAAATATGTGCATAACACATTACTAGATAGAACAACCTCTAGACCAAAGAAATATACTTTAGATGGGGTGACTAGAACCCTACGCATATATACCAATCTGTGACTTAAATTGATGGCGGGCAACATAGGAGGTCTTGTAGCCATGCTGTACTTTTGATATTGTTCTCTAAGCCACTGCCAAGGTTCAAAGCAACATTCTTTGGAATAAAACAGTGTCTCAAGAGCATGTTCTACAAATGCAACATTTCTTCTATGCGGTTCAACCATTTGAAGAAAATTATCATCTACTGCTGGCCTAGGAATACAACCATGTTGAACTAAGATATTAATCTTAAACAAGATACGAAATGGCAAGTTAAATCCTTCGGTGGACTTACAATTGGGACATGATCAGAGTGGCAAGAGGAATTTGAACCTCTCTCCACAAAGAGTTTCCATGCAGTTTCTTTGTAGTAAGCAAAATCTTTCTTAAAATCTGAAAGATAACCAATGGTTGGGAGCTCCAAACATAAAGCAGTAGATTGGCCAATGCATGAGGATGGAAGTAAAATCAACTTCATGAACCCACTGAACATCAGTGTCATCTCTAAAAAAGGTTTGATCAAGCACATCTTTTGAATATATCCGAGGAACACTGAATAACTAACAATACAACACAAAAATATGAAAAAGAAGAACATGTGAAGAATTGTCCTCAATTGTCACATAGATTAAAACGTATTATTGCTAGTAATTATAAGACCTAGGAACAAGTTTTAACTATAGCCTTAAGTACCAAATCATCCACTGGCAATCGAAATAAAATCTTAAATAATGCAAACTATGTAGCAACAAAGTACAATAAGAAGCAATTCTATATTGTAGAAATAAAATAAAATACAATACAAATTAGTTTAAACAGCACACCTGAATGATGATAAACCTCTTGTCTTGTAGACGGCGCAACTCAAACTAGCCTAATGCTCTTGTATGGGAGCTGAAGCTTATATTCCACAGAATTATGAGATAGAAAAAAGTTAAATTTTCTTAGTCCTAATCCAAACTTGATAGAAACATTTTCCTGAGTCCATAGTGATGAAAACTTTTTGTCTGACAATTGAAAACCAAAGTGCAACTTGACTTCTTTAATCATATGCTGAATGTGACCTGGTTTTGGTCCCTCGCCCATATCTTGAGCTTTCATTCCCATACCAAAGGCGTTCGTAGCCAAGGACTTGATTGTATCTGCAGCTTCAATTGTTGTGAAGTGTACAATTGCATAGCCCCATAAACCTTCATGTTGCTGAACTCCCACATCAGTGACAGTCCCTTCACCCAAAATTTGCTCAAGAAATTGTTTTATGGTTTCTGGTTGCTCAACCGTAGCAAATCCATACAATATGATTGACTTACCCATTCAGTCTAAACAATTTCAACTGTTGTTTCCTAATCAACACCAAATTAGTAACACTTAACAAAATCCCATTTGATGCATGAAAAGTAAAGAAATTTGAAACACATCAGGGCTCAATTAATAAACTTAAACAAATATTTCTTAAATTATAAGAATCACATATTGAACAATCAGACCTCAAAAAATGCCCACCCATTTCAATTTTAATGGAAGTTGATTGATCCACAGACTCAATAATCTAAAAGAATATATATAACAAACCATAGTACCATACGATGTGTTGCTGAAAAGAATCCTTCTTTTTATGATTATAAGAATATATATAATCAAGGGGAAATAAGCTTGGCTAATAAAATCTCCAAATCACATAAAAGAAATTTTTCATTAATTGCCCTAATATCACAAAAAAATTGTCATAAATATTCCCTAAGATACAAGCCAATTTGTCTAAAGCTCTGCAGCAATGAACAAAAATTTTGCCACTCAAAGAAATGATAAACAATATCAAAACCTGGCCAGTCTAAACATGGAAAAATGATCAAAATTCCAGAATATGTAAAGTTTAGTGTAAGGAGAAAATCAAAATCAATGAGCAAACAAAGGAGCACTCAGTTGAAAATCCTCCATAAAATTTAACTCTAAAATGCATGCAATCTGAACCAAGAGACTACAACAAAGGAAATAAGCGAATGGTTGTAATTAAATAACTAAATAAGAGGGAAAAAAAACTCACAAAGTGTACAGAGAGATAATTGCAAAGATATGAATAAGCAGATGGCAATACATGCGTAAGAAGAAACAAGCAAAATGCAAAAGAAGACATAAATGATTTGATTATATTTATAAAGAAGAAGGAAAAGAAAGACTATTGGTAGTCAATTTCTATACTTGCAAACCAAGTCTCTTCATGGTGGCCAACAAGTTCCATTCCAAGATTCTATACTTTCCCTGCAAATAATTTATCTACGGCTATACCTAAATCTCAAGCATAAGCATTACTTAATTATAGTGCTAAGTACTTATAATTCTAATAATTAACATCACATTTGCTGGTGTTAAAAGTATTTATAATTATAAAAAAATGACGTCATTTTTTCCTATATAAGCTAAATCTAGACTCCATTTTTAACTACATGGTATCAGGGGCGGAGCTAGGGATGCCTCCCTCGGGCTCCAGTCTTATAAAAGAAAATTTAAGTTTTTAAAATTATGTATATATAACTTGTTGAATATTATTATTTTAATTGCATATCAAAAACATTACTCATAATAAATAATTATTAATCTTTAATTCTCCCAATCTATTTTTATAAAATTCATTCATATAACTCCATTTTCTCTTATTTATAGACCACTCTTCCTCTATATTTAAATATATTTTATTTATTTTCTTTACTTATTAATGCTATATTAACATTATTCACACAGATATTTTAGTTATTAATTAGTTGATATTATTAGATAGTTTTATTAAAAGTTCCAAAATCTTATAAACTCAAAGAATTTATTAATTACATAGTCATGCTCTATATTAAAATATATAAATAAATCTCTTAAGTGAAATCTAAAATGATAGTTTCTCAAAAATAAATATATTTATTAAAAGTAGTCAAGGTTATTATAAGTTAGGGGACATTTTTATTATAAACTTACATAAAAGAACACTTTTATCATAAAAGACAATGAAATGACATTTAACGGTTTAAAACTGTTAATCTCAACAAAAAAATTTTGAATTACTAAAATATCAATGTGTACGTGATTCTATTGTTAAAAAGCAGAAATAAAACAATATACTCATCACTAAATAGTAAAGTTAATATAATTTTGTTATAATAAGAGCATAAGACTTGAAGCATAAAATTGATGGGGAATTATAAGATGCTTTAATTTCTCTCTTTTGCAAAGAAATGAATATATAACCTATATTATTTTTTATTTTGGGAAATTGAAATTCTCTACTTGCTTTTTAAGGACAAATTGAATCTAATTGATGGATGATTCTTTTACCCCATTTTATCCATCCTCTTTATATATATATTTCATTTGCTAACAATGATATATTTCTTTTACTTTATAATTATTTTAAGGCATGAAGGCAATATATAACCTATATTACTTTTATTTTATATATTTTGATTCAATAACATTATGTTTGTTAAAAATGATTTTTTCTCTTAATGATCTTAAAATGTAATTTTATTTTTTATTTTTTTGGTTAATTTTTAATGATTTTATCATGTACCTCCTCTGTAAGCACAACCTCAATATTTAGTTTTAAAGCTTAATTGGTTAAACTAACTTTAGTTAAATTCGTCATTTAAGGATATAAGTGTAATATTTAAAGCTGTGAAAAGCTTATTTTATTAGCATGTCATATAAAAATATCAAGCATTATTTAATTATGAATATTCATTAAAAAAATTAAATAAGTATAAGTAGGGAAAAGAATGTTTGCTTTATAGGCATAATATATTCTCCTTATGAAAAGGGTAAGGAATGCTGTATAAATAAAAATTGTAAAGCCTTCCTTCTTTAGAATGCAACTTTGTAAAAGAATCTACTCTTTTTCTTATAATTAAAACATTATAAAATCAATTATTTTAACATTTGCCCCAATAGTTTACACTTTATCCACCCTGAGGTTTTAATCAACTATGTCTAGATCAAGTGTTTTAAAATACTTAATTTACCTAGACTTGGCAAAAAGGTATCCATACCTACGGGTCAACGGATACTCATATCAAACGGACAAATACGGATACATCTGAAATTGACCCGTATAAAAGTTACCCATACCCTGTTCGCCCATAAAAAATGCAGATAGGATAGGTAATGCCAAAGGTACCCGCATTTTAAGTAAAAACCCTAAAACCATTTCTCCCCTCACCCAGCCATCACTCAATGTACAAAGGAATGAGTATTGAGTTGAATCGGGAGAAATCAGAAAAGCAAGGGCAAGAATGCTTCAAGAATGCTTATTAATTCTTAGCTAAAGAGAAGAGTAAAACAGTTACTCTTTATACATACCAGTTCAGTAGCTACTTCAGTAGCGCAAACACTTCTTAAAAACGACAGCGTAAAAGTAAGGAACAAATACTTCTCAAAACAGCAGCGCAGAAGTACAGAATTTAATCAATCAGAAACAACAGCGTACAGGTGCAACTCTTAGCACTTTGACTTTGTATGAGAGAACATCAGCTTTGTATGGTCAATATTCCCCCTTAAACCAAACTGCCTCTAACCTGAGCTTTTACTGATAGCTTCTTCTGAACTGGTGGTTCAATGTTGAATCAAATTATCTCTAATCTAAGCTTCTACTGGTAGCCTCCTCTGACCTGTGCTTTCTGATTATTGAGAGAACACTTGAATGATAGAACATTCACCAGAAACTTGCACAACGGGTCAATAACTTGTTCATTTTGCAACAACCAGAAAACGGCTATCTCTAATCTGAGCTTCTACTGGTAGCAGAAAACAGCTATCATCTAATCTGAGCTTCTACTGGTAGCCTCCTCTGACCTGTGCTTTCTGATTATTGAGAGAACACTTGAATGATAGAACATTCACCAGAAACTTGCACAACAGGTCAATAACTTGCTCATTTTGCAACAACCAGGAAAGGACTAAACAGTTCACCAGAAACTTGCACATTAGGCCTTGCACACCAGGCCAAAAGACTTGTTCATTTTACAATAACCACAAAACTACCACTTTGCAGACTATAAGAACATACTAACATACAGCAACCTCACACTCATTTGCAGCTATCATCAAGTGATATAACATTCAGTTTGAACCTTAACTCACTAAAATGAGCAGCTGACACTAACATGCAACAACCTCACACCCATTTGCAGCTATCATCAAGTGATATAACATTCAGTTTGAACCTTAACTCACTAAAATGAGCAGCTGACACTAACATGCAGCAACCTCACACTCATTTACAGCTATCATCAAGTGATATAACATTCAGTTTGAACCTTAACTCACTAAAATGAGCAGCTGACAGTGCCTTAGTAAGAAGATCTGCAATCTATAATTTGGAAGGAACATACTGGATGGCCACTTTCTTTTCCAAAACTTGTTCTCGAATGTAATGAGCATCAATCTCAATGTGTTTCATTATGGCGTGAAACACATGATTGGATGCAAGTGCTCCAACACTAACATTGTCACACCATATCATAGGAACAGTATGAAAAGATAGTCCCAACTCAGTAAACATACTCTGTAACCATGCTACTTCTGTGGCAGTTTGAACAAGAGCTTGGTACTCTGCTTCAGTGGAGGAAAGTGCAACAACTTTCTGTTTCCTAGAACTCCACTGAATTAAGTTCGGTTCCTAGGTTAAACACAACAGCCACTGGTTGATCTTCGATCTTCTAAATTACCACCCCAATCAGCATCAGCATCAGCATAACACTCTACATGTAGAGTACTTGCTGGTTTAAAATGAAGACCATAATGCAAAGAACCTTTTATATACCTTAACACCCTTTTACAAGCTTGCCATTGCAACTCAGTAGGAGCTTGTAAGAATTGGCTTAGCTTATTTACTGTGAAGCTAATGTCCGGTCGCGTAAGAGTTAAATATTGTAATACCCCTCAGGTACTGCGGTATAATCCAAGGTCTTGAAAGAGTTCACTGTCTGTGGAGCTAAGTTTGACACCAACAGCCATCGGAGTGGAACAAGCATGTGCTTCCATCATTTTAGTTTTTACCAACAAGTCAGAAGCATACTTGGACTGCCTTAGGTGAATACCAGTTGAATTTCAAGTTGCTTCTAGCCCTAGAAAATACTTAAGGGAGCCAAGAGTTTTTAATGCAAAATGATCATTAAGATCCTTCATTAGCTGAGCAATAAAGACCTCATCGGAACCAATAACCAATATATCATCCACGTATACAAGAACATATATGTTACCAGAATTTTGCTGAAGTGTGAAGAGACTTGAATCTAAAACTGAATTCTGGAAACCTTTGAGCTATAAGGCAGCCTTTAACTTGTCAAACCAAGCTCTAAGGGCTTGCTTAAGACCATATAGAACCTTGTTCAATTTACACACAGCATCAGGAAAGACAGGATTCTCAAAACCAGGTGGCTGCTTCATGTAGACAGTTTCAGCTAACACTTCATTAAGGAATGCATTATTAACATCAATTTGTTGCACATCCCACCCATGAGTTACTGCAAGAGTCAAAACAATCCGTATAATGGCTAGTTTGATTACTGGGCTGAAGGTTTCGAAGTAATCGAGACCAAGGGTCTGTTGAAACCCCTTAGCAACTAGTTTGGCCTTATATTTCTGCAGTATTCCATCAGCATTGAGTTTGGTGCGAAAAACCCACTTGTTTCCTACTATATTCATATAAGAGGAAGAAGGGCACAAGAGTCCAAGTATTATTGTGGACAAGTGCATCAAATTCAAATTGCATAGCAGCTTTCCACTTAGTACTTTTAAGGGTTGTAGAAACTGTTGTAGGTTCAGCTTCAATCAATTCAAGTGATTTTAACTCTTCAGCAGAAAGAGCTAAATGGCATTCATCTTGATAATCAGATAAATAGCAGTTTTGAGTGGCTAATTTAGACCTGGTAATCATAGGGTGTATATTGACAGTTGCAGAGGTAGTAGGATAGAAGACCGTATTATGTGTGCCCTAGACTTGAACTAGCTAAAGCACCAACAAATTGGGAGGAAGTAAGATCAACAACAAGTGGACATGGTGAAAGAAAGCAATCTGTAGACCTTGTAGGAACAACAGCTTGTATTTTCGGATTAGTAGTAGTGGTGGTTTCAGAAGAACAACCAGGTTGGTCAGGTTGGTTACAGGGTAAGGTACACTGATCAGGAGGATTATTAGTTGTAGGTAATGATGTAACATTAGGTGAGGATGGGTTGTTGACAATTAGTATAAGCTGGTAGTAAAGAAGAATATGTATTTGAATTGAAAGCAGGAGGGTTAAGAGAAGAAGAATTCTTACCAACTGCTGTATCATCTGAAACATGACTGTCAAGAGTAATGTTCACTGCAGAAGGATCGTGGCTGCAAGAAGAATTGTAAGGTAAGGGCAGACCGAAAAGGAAAAGTTGAAGGGTTTGTGTTTGTAGAGGTATCAGTATTATGAACTAAATTAGAGAGTGTAGAGTTGGAGGGCTGACATTAAGAATGTAAAGAATTGACAGCAAAAGGGAACTCACACTCATTGAATTGAACACTAGGAGTAACTAAAATTTTTACCATCAGGAGTTAGACACTTGTATCCCTTGTGAATCAAACTATATCCTACAAACACACTCTTAATGGTATGAAAATCAAATTTATGTTTATTGTAGTTTCTCATATAGGGAAAACAAGTACATCCAAAAACCTTCAAACCATCATAAATAGGAATCTTGTTAAATAACTTTTGATAAGGTGACATATTACAAAGAGTGGTAGTAGGCAACCTATTTATCAAATATACAGCAATTTCAAAGGCTAACCACCAATATTGTAGGGGCATGGATGTATGAGCAAGTAATGTTAATCCAGATTCTACAACATGTCTATGCTTCCTCTCACTTCTACCTATTTTGTTGGTGAACATAAGCACAAGATTGTCTAATTTGGATGCCTTGGTCAACTAGGTAGGGTAGGAGAGCCTTATATGCTCCTCCCTGATCAGACTATAAGCTTTTAAGCTTATATCCAAACTGCCTTTCAGCTAAGTGCTAAAATTTTATAAAAACTTACCTAACTTCAGCTTTGGTTTTGAGAGGAAAAACCCATTTGAATCTACTATAGTCATCTAGGAATTGAACATAGTATTTAAAACCTTCAATGGATGTCATAGGAGTAGGACCCCAAACATCACTATGCACTAATTCTATGAGTGCTAAGGCATGAGAATGTGAAGCTGGAAAAGTAGTGTGGTGTAATTTACCTAATCGGCAGGCATCACTAAAAAAGATCATGAGAGCTAGTTGAAGTGTTTAGTTTTGAAGGAAACTTGATATGCAAATTGGTTAGTATGTGATGTTGAACTTGTAAGTGAGGATGGCCTAGTCTTTTGTGCCAAAGTAAGTAACCATCAGTGTTAACCCTTACTGTCAAGCAATGTGGAGCAATGGCATGTGTATGTGTAGTTGAATTTTCAGTAATAAATGTGCAATCACTTATATTAGCAGAAACAGAACACAAATCAGAAGCATGTGAATGTGCAGTGCAATTTTTGGCAGTAGATGTGCAAGCATTTAAATCAGTTTCAGCGGTAGATGTGCAAGCATTTAAATCAGTAGAAACAGTAACTAAATTAGAAGCATGTGTTTGAGCAGTGCACTTATCAGAACAAGAAATTTTATTACAAGCATTGATATCAGTAGAAATAAAACACAAATCAGAAGCATGTGTTTGAGCAGTACATTTATCATAACAAGAAATTTTATTATTCAGAGATGAACTACATTGATCAATATTAGAGTTATGGGCTACATTATCATTATTTATGCTGGGAACATACTGATTCTCAGTGTCAGACTTAATGTATCTAACAGAAGTACTACGGGTTTTATTGAGGTCACATTGACCTTGAACATCAGACTTAACTGACACAAAAGAAGCATCAAAGTGACTTTGAACATCATCAGGTTCAGCTAACTAAAGCAAATGACTTTCTACAATGTTTTGATTGATGTTGAAGACCTTGTGAAGCAAGACCAGGAGTATTGGCAGAAGCTACATTAAATAATGGTGCAAAGGCAGACAACAAATGAGGGATAGGTAAGGGCTGAGTAGAGGAGGAAGTCAGTTGGTACAAACCACCTTTAAGGTCCCCCTGCAGTAAAATTGCTCATGTGTACTTATCCTTAACAATACAACAATTAGAGTCAAATTCAACAACAACATTGTTGTCTTTAGTGAATTTAGAAATACTAAGTAAGTTTTTTGTTATCTTAGGCACATATAGAATGTTTTTAAGGTATAAACACTTAGAATGAAAAGCACTTGGAATAGCATAATGGCGAGTATGGGAAATAGGGAGATACTCACCACTACCTACTTGAAGTTGATCCTTTCCAGGATAGCCTTTGCTGAGATTCAGATGATTGAGGTCTGAGGTAACATGATCAGCTACTCCCGAGTCCATATACCATATTGGATCAGTGGGTGTGAGTGATGTAGCAAGAGCAAATTGTTGTGATTGTGGAGAGGGTTGTGCAGTAGGTGTTGAAGTGTGATAATGTTGATTAGATGCTGAGTTTAAATGAGGACCAGCATTTACAAAATGAGCTTGGCTTTAACTTGGCACCTGTTGACTAGGAACACCAAAACCATTAACTGCAGCATTATCAACAAACAGAGCAACATCGGGATTAAATCTGTCAGATAGAGTTCCCAAATGAGAAGTGTGGGACTATTGAGAATGAGATAGTCCTCCAAAACCACTATATGAAAGATTGCCAGATGTATACTATCCAGGGCAATTATACTAAGGAGTATTATAGTGAAAATGGTTGTTGGGTTGTGGAAGAGGTGAATTTTCATAAAAGGAGCTTGGCTGTTGTGAAGTATTTGTTGTGGAGGGTTGAATCATACCATTATAGATAAAATTGTACCGGTGATAACACTGACTAGCAGAATGTCCTGCTTTGTTACATAGTTGACAAATCAATTTGCCTCTTCCAAGATTTTCAACCTCTACCCCTTGCCATGTGACATTCCTTCCAAAGGCAGGTGGTCTGTTATGATACAGAGATTGACCAAAATTCTGACCAAACTATTGAGGAGCAGCTAAGAGAGGATATTAGGGGATAATGAGGATTACCTAGTGACATTAAGGTAGGTGTAGTAGGATAAAGAGAACTAGACACTCTGTGAGATTATGAACCTTCTACCGAAAACACGATTTGTGTCACTAGTGGAACCTTGTGAACTATTTAAAGTACCAATTGAGACTATATGTGCTGAACAATTGTACAAATCTACTGCATTGAATTTTTCCAATCTTATTTCATACTTCTGTAGTAAAAATTAGGGCCTCTTGTAGTGTAACAGAATCAAACTTTGACTCAATGCGTGATGTTAGATTCACTACCACAGCAACAAATTTAGGTCCTAGCCCATCAAGAACATATTGTAAAAGATCCTCATCAGCAATAATCATTCCACTAGCTGCAAACTCTCAACAATTTCCTTCATTTTCTTAACATAATCACCTACACTTAGATTGCCTTTTTGCGTAGTTTGAAGGAGATTCTTAAAATGCAATGCCCTAGCCTTTGAGTCAGTAATGAATTCATTCTCTAAGGCAAACCATATTTTAGTGAAATTCCTACACTTTGATACATATCCAAACGTACTTTCAGAAATTGATGCCAAGAGCCAGCTGACTAGAAATTTATCAGTTCGTTTCCACATTATATAGGCAGGATTCAATTGTTCATTTACATAAACATTACTTGATTTAACCTCACCACTAATTTGACCTAAATCTTGAGTAATCTCATAATCAACAACAACAAGAGGTGAAGGACATGCAATCTTACCAAGAAGATGATCCTCAAGTTTGTGTGAACCAACAGTAGATAATACCTGAGAACTCCAAAAGCGACAATTGCTTTGAGTGAGTTTGGGATTGATAACTTGTAAGATGGTGGCTTTAGAGTTTCGTGAGTTTGGGATTGATAACTTGTAAGATGGTGGCTAGAGCTGATGAAGTTCGATTTGCTGAATGATTCAACAATTCGTTTGAATTGTTGAGTTCATTAGTAGGTTTAGAAGGATTCGCCATTGACGCAAGTCAGTGGCTCTGATACCATGTACAAAGGAATGAGTATTGAGTTGAATCGGGAGAAATCAAAAAGCAGGGGCAAGAATGCTTCAAGAATGCTTTTATTAATTCTTAGCTAAAGAGAAGAGTAAAACAGTTACTCTTTATATAGACAAGTTCAGTAGCTACTTTAGCAGCTCAAACACTTCTTAAAAACAACAGCGTAAAAGTAAGGAACAAATACTTCTCAAAACGGCAGCATAGAAGTATAGAATTTAATCAATCAGAAACGACAGCGTACAGGTGCAACTCTTATAGAGGTGTTCAAAAGAACCGGTTGGAACCGGAATGACGGGTACCCTAGGTTTGGTTCCGGTTCCTACCCAGAACCAATCGTCAATGGGTAGGTTCCGGTTCCAAATTTTTGGAACTTTACTATGCGGTTCCGATTCCGATTCCTATAGTTAGGAACCGAACCAAAACCAGGAACCAGGAACCAGGAACCGAGACTAAAATAAAATAAAATTAAATATTATGGGGGTTAATAAAAACTTTTGTAGAAAAAGTAATGTGAATACATTTATATTTATATTTCATAACATTTAAAGTAAGTTGGTTTGACTTTTGAGAATCTACCTTTACAAAGTAATGGAGTTTGTAATTTGTAATTTTATTTTTGTTAGCAAGTGCCAGGTGGGGGGGTATTTGTAAGTTTTTAAGGGTCTTTTTTGCCATTTTAAAAACTTTTGGGGGTCATAAATTTTACAGGATACCCACCGGAAAGCCGGAACCGTTGTTATAGGTTCAGTTGCAGGGTATCTAGGAACCAAGGCTGTTCCAAATTCCAAATTTCCAAGGCCGGAAGTCGGTTCCAATTCCGGTTCCGATTCCTTCAAAAAGTGCAAAGGTACCCGAAACCGAACATCCCTAAACTCTTAGCACTTTGACTTTGTATGAGAGAACATCAGCTTTGTATGGTCAATACACTCATCACTGAACCATTTCTCCTAAACCCACGCCCAACGGCTCTCCTAATTTCCTTACGCAGCCATTTCTCTCTCACGCTGCCATCACTGAACCATTTTTCCTAAACCATTTATCTCTCACGCAGCCAGCACTACTTGGGCCTTGGGCCTTAGACAACTCTCTCACGCAGCCAACAAGAAGGTGGCCAGAGTTCTTTCACGCAGCCATAACTGCAGACCATTTCTCCCTCACGCCCAGCAGCGCCTTCATTTTTTATTTTTTAACTTTTTCTTAATGTTGTTTAAATATCCCTCTCCTACTTTTAAAATATCAAGAGTTCTTGATTAGAGAAGAATACAGGTAATGATAATGTTACATAATTTGATTGGACTTGTTTTAGACATCATCATTAATGGATATTTATAGCGTTCAGAGGTTTTTTTTTATCTCAACGTTTCATGATATTTTACAATGTACAATTTATTGTTCCATGGATAAATCAAGTCCAGGTAATCATTTTGGTGCCAATCGGTGGTTTGATCACACTATCAGACCAGTTTTTATTTTTAAATTTTTATTGTTTACAGAATACTTTTTGAAATAAAATTGATCAAATATGCATACGAAAGCACAACAATTTGAAATTTGAAAAATAAAAATCAGGGAAAAAAAATGAAAAAACTGCATTTTTGCAGGGTGACCTGTACCGGTACCGGGTGGGTAAAGGTCATGTATTTTCCTACCCATAAAAAAAAAATTTACATGTAGCCGTTTCACCCATTACTCGCAACTATCTGACACGTACCTGTCCAACCCGCCCGTTTGCCAGGTCTAAATTTACTCCACATGAATTTAACAAACTAGCAATGTAGTCAAGCCCAGTTGAGTATCTAGCTAGCTACTCGAACTCGACTTGACTTATACAACAGCGAGCTTGAACTCGATCTAGCTTGACTCAACTGCTACAACAGCCAGCTCGAACTCAACCGCTCAACAGCAAGCTCGAACTCGGTGAGCTGCATGGCTACAGCAGCTCGACTCGTGAGCTCGCTCGCATCACGCGAACTCGAACTCAACTGAGCTTGAGGTTTTCTACGTAATTGTACTTGCCTGGCCTGCTTGTTTTACCAGGTCTAGCAGAGAGAAACACTTTCTCCACCCTGAGGTTTTAATCAAATGTCTAGATCAAATGTTTTAAAATACCTAAGCTATCCCACATGAATTTAGCAAACGTTTACATAATCAATTAATTGGGATTTCTTTGTTTAAGAACCAAAACACCCCTCATTTTGATATTATCTCAGTTTTGAAAGCCTAGATTCTGCCCCAGACTGTCTATTTATCCTTATCGGCCGTTAAAATCACAGGAATGTATCCCAATAATACATTATAAGCACTAGTGGACATAAACCCCTAGAGGAGGGGTAAACGCAATTAATTCCTAATGAGCAAGATGATGTTAGTTCTTGCATAACTGCACATAGTTGAATACAGTTATAAGCACTTAACAGGAAGAGGTTGACACAAGCAATAATACATTACTTCGCCTCCAACTAGCTAGGGCTCTCCCAAGTTAACAAGATTATTTTAACAATATTTCCACCAAATGGAAGGATTTAATACAGATAATAAGCACAATATTACGCAAAAATATCGTGCAGCTTGCTAAAGCTTGTATGTTCATACAACAAAACTGGTAAATTTTCTTCAATTTCACTGCATCAAAAACATCCGCATCTATCGACTAGATATAATAAATAGCTCATAATGATTTCATCTCACCACTCGAAGCAATCTATTAGATGAAACTTCAGAACTAGAATGTCGACTATACTAACAACTCGGCAATCTGAACAGCATTAAGTGCAGCTCCTTTGCGAATTTGATCACCGCAGACAAAGATATCCAACCTGTTTCAAATTTCTCCATCAGTATGATGGTTTGCTACTAAAAGTTGAATGCAACTTCGATAAAGAAAGATATGGCCCTAGACTATTACCCAATATTCCCATCTTGAGAAACATCACGACGAATCCTGCCAACTGCGACATCATCTTTGTTTGATACCTCCAATGGCGTAGGAAAGTGATTGGATGCCCGTTCATCAATAACAACTACTCCTGGTGCATTCTTTAGAATTTCCTTAGCCGTGTCCTGGAAATACAAGGTAAGTAAGTCAAGAATGTTTACGGTTAAAATAGAAGATTAAGAATTTGATCTTTAATTTAAAAAGATTATCTATTTTTAATTGTTATAAAATGTAATCCAAAAACAGTACAAACATGCAGTAACCAAAATGCAGCAACCAGTAACCAAAATGCAGCAACCACCAATATTGAGTACAGTAATAACGATTAAGCAAAATATAAAAGAAGAGAATAAGAGAGAGAGATAACACCAAATTTATAGTGGTTCGGTAATCTTAACGATTACATACATCCACTCTTCAGAGCAAGAAAAGAAAGTTTCACTATGAGTTTGAGAAACCTTACAGAAGAATCGGCTCACCCCTTTACACAGGCACAAACCCGATACAAAACCCTCTAATTTTACACCCGTATACCCAAATGCTCTCACCACTCATACCACATCAAAACCAGTAGAAATCAGTATCAATTTATACAGCAAAAGAAAGACTAAACAATAAGGACAGCTCACACCTACCATCACCATTGATTCCATGGACGAACCTCGGATTTCTAGCACAGCACCTCTAACTGATTTCTCTCTCTATTAACCAAGAGAGAATGCAGAGAAGTGGGTTGCGCACAAGACCTAAAACAGATTAGGTCATTCGAAGATAGCAAATAGACTAAACGCCCCTCAAGTCTTAACAATTTACATTGACCAGTCATACTACAAGTTGACTTCCACGTGTGTCATCAAATGCCACATCACAACAAATCTCCACCTTGGCATTTGATCTTCTCCCTTCCTTATTGCCCTAAAAAATCTTCTTAATTCTCTTCAACATGTAAAAGGCTCTTAAAGAGCCTTAACTTGTCTAAGGTCATTGACTTGGTGAACATGTCTGCTGGGTTCTCCCTACCAGGAATTTTCTCCACCTTGATGACTTTATCTTCTATCAGGTTTCTAATAAAATGAAGTCTAACATCTATGTGTTTCGACCTCTCATGAAATACCTGATTTTTACACGGAAAAATGGCACTCTGATTGTCACTCTTAATAGGAACTTGTTGCTGAACCAGTCCCATCTCAACAAGCATTCCCCTAAGCCACATAGCCTCCTTGACTGCTCTGTAATTGCAACATACTCTGGTTCCAGGACAGAGTTACAATAGCCTGCAAATTAGCTTTCCAGCAAACCAGGTTATTCCAAATGGTAAAACAAAAACCAGTCATGGACTTTCCTATTATCAATGTTTCCAACATAATCAGCATCTACACATCCCATGATGGGGTTTTCCTGATTTTTCCCTCTCTCGTAAACTATTCCAAAGGTGGAGAGTACCCTTCACATATCTAAGGACCCATTTTACTGCTTTCCCAATGAGTTTTTCCAGGATTACTCATAAACCTACTAAGCCGAACTAACGAAACAAAAGCCAAATGCAGTGCAGTGCAGACCATTAAGAGTATCGAGACTCCCTATGGCATTGGCATACGGTATACTAGCCATTTCCTTCTTTTCTTTTTCAGTTTCTGGACATTGGGTTACACTAAGCTTAAAATGTTGACCTAAGGGTGTTTTGACAGGTTTAGAGTCAATCATATTAAACTTCTTTATTAGTTTTTCAGCATACTCTTTCTGTGACAGTATGAGACTTCCAGTTTTCCTATTCCTCTCAATGTTCATACCCAAAATCTTCCTAGCTTGTCCTAAATCTTTCATCTCAAAATGTTTACTCATTTCTCTTTTAAATCTATCAATTTCAGAGAAATCCTTACAAACTAGCAACATATCATCCACATATAGAGACAAATATATGTAGAATTCACCATATAAACATTTGAAATAGAAACAACCATCAAAACTACTTCGGATGAAACTAGCATTCAACATAAAAAAATCAAATTTCCTATACCACTGCCTAGGGGACTGCTTCAAGCCATACAAGGATTTTTTTTCAAAAGACATACCTGATTCTTAGATCCCCTTTCAAAAAATTCAGGTTGTTCCATCAGAATCTTCTCCTCTAAATCACCATTTAAGAAAGCTGTTTTAATGTTCAACTGCTCTAGTTCTAAACCAAACTGAGCTACCAAAGATAACAATATCCTAATGGTTGTATGTCTTACCACAGGTGAGAAAATTTCATTGTAATCCACCCTTTCAACCTGTGTAAACCCTTTAGCCACTAATCTTGCTTTAAACCTAGGTGCTTCTATCCCTAGTATGCCCTCCTTCCTTTTAAAAACCCATTTGCATTTAACTACCTTGCTCCCCTTAGGTTTGTCAATCAAAATCCAGGTTTGGTTTTTAATTAAAGAATCAAATTCCTCTTGCATAGCCAGTTTCCCCTGCCTAGATTCTCTACAACTCATGGCTTCCCTACAGTCCTAGGTTCCTCATTAATCTCTTCAGCAACTTGAAGAGCAAAAGCAACTATATCAGCATGTGAATACCTACTAGGCAATCTGATTTCCCTTCTTTCTCTATCCCTAGCTAGTTGATAATTTTGCAGCTCATTTTCAACTCTATCACTATCATCACTATCCTCTAGGCTAGGTTCATCTTCCAGGGTTTGATCATTAGTATTGGGGTCTGGTTCAGTATTGTCCAGGTTTGAGTTATCTCTAACTAAATCTAGGTTTATTGTCTCTGCCCTAACTGCATTTTCACTCTCACTCAACCCATTTTGATTTAGGCCAGTCACCTCATCCTCATTAAACCTAACATCTCTACTGATTATGCATTTTTTTCCTACAATATCCCAGCACCTATAACCTTTTATACCATCAGGGTACCCTAAAAAAACATATCTAATGGCCCTTGGTTTTAGTTTATCAGTTTTCTCATGAACAAAAACAGTGCATCCAAACACCCTAAGATTGTTATAATCTGCAAGATACCTAGACCATTTTTCCATGGGGTTTTCTGAAACTAAGAGCTGAGGATGGAATCCTATTAATCAGGTAAACTACTGTATGAGCAGCCTCTGCCCAAAATCTGGTGGGTAATCTAGAACAAGATAACAAGCTTCTAACCTTCTCAAGGATGGTTCTATTCATCCTTTCTGCTAAACCATTTTGTTGGGGTGTGTGTCTCACTATTCTGTGCCTTCAAAATTCCACTCTCCCTACACAAGTTATCAAAATCCTCATTGACGAATTCTAGCCCATTATTTGTCCTTAGTTTCCTAATCTTCTTCCCATATTGGTTTTCTACCATAATTTTCCAATCCTTGAACTTCCTAAAGGCTTCTCCCTTAGTTTTCAAAAAATAGATCCAAACCCTCCTAGAAAAATCATCTATAATGCTAATGAAATACCTACATCCTCCCAAAGATGGATGTTTGGTTGGCCCCCACACATCAGAATGAATGTAGTCTAAAATTCCCTTAGAACAGTGGTTTCCCACACTAAACCTGATTCTGCTCATCTTCCCATAAACACAGTGATCACAAAACCCTAGCTTCTCTATTTTATCCCCTCTTAAGACATTCTGCTTACTTAACTCAATTAGACCTCTCTCACTAATGTGCCCCTAACCTTTTGTGCCAAATAGAACTCTTGTTAAGTTTTTGAGATGTTACTGCTGTTGTTCCAGCATGTGGATTCATTTAAGACATATAAGCCATTCTTTTTCTCTCCTTTCATAACCACTAATGACCCTTTTGTAACCTTAAGTACTCCACCTTGAGCCTTGTAACTAAACCCATTTGAGTCTAAGCTATCTAAGGAAATAAGGTTCCTTTTCAACTCAGGTATATACCTAACTTCTGACAGAATTCTAGAACTGCCATCATGAAGACTTAATCTGACATCCCCAATGCCTAATACATTACACATTGTATTTTTTCCCATTAGAACCTTGCCAGATTCTATCTTCTTAAAGTTCATCAGTGAACTCTTATTTGGAGTCATATGGAAAATGCAACCAGAGTCCAAAATCCACAGTTGATTCCCACATCGAAGCTAGAACATCCCCAGCTTTCATACCCATCTGAGGCTATATCAACACTACCACTAACCTCTTTCTCCCCTGACCTCTTCTTCCTATCTGGACAGTCCCTCTTAAAGTGCCCTTCTTTATGACAATGGAAACATTTCCTAACAAATTTTGATTTGGACTTAGATCTATTTCTAAAATGAACCTTTCTTTGACCACTTTTTCTCATATCTACCCCTGACATTTAGTCCCTCTCCATCTAACTTACCCTCCTTTCTAAACTCAGCATCCTTAGTAGTAATGGCTACTACAACTTCATCTAGCTTAAGAGTTTGTCTACCATACTTAAGAGTATTAACAAAGTTTGAGAAACTTTTAGGAAGAGAATTAAGAAGGATTACAGCTTGATCTTCATCCTCAATTGTAACACTGAGACCTTCTAAATCTTGTATTAGTTTCCTAAAATCATTTATGTTGTCACCTAAAACTTTGTTTTCATCCATTTTAAAACTGAAAAATTTCTGTTTTAAAACTAACCTATTTGGTGAAGACTTAGACAGGTATAAGGAGTCTAATTTTTCCCATATCTCTATTGGTGTTTTCATCTTCTTAACCTCTCTTAGGACTTTATCTCCTAGCCCTAGGATTAGAGAACTATAAGCCTTATCTAGTAGTTCTTTCTTTTCCTTTTCAGACAAGGTCTCTAGTAAACTCTTCCTCACCTTCTAAGGTAGCAGACAACCCATCCTTGACTAAGATAGCCCTCATCTTCATCTTCCATAACCCATAATCGTTATCTCCTATAAACTTCTCAAGTTCATACTTAGAAATTTCTAGGCTTCAAACCCTCCTAGTTACTTAGAAACCAAAAGCCCCAAATTCTAGAGACCAGCAGAAAACCCTAAGTAACAAACAGAATTGTAGAAAATAGTCAAACCCTAGATTACCGCAGATTCATAGAATGGATCTCACAACCTAGAATAATGAAACCTAGGTGCTCGAGAACAAGGCTCTGATACCAATTGTTATAAAATGTAATCCAAAAATAGTACAAACATGCAGTAACCAAAATGCAGCATCCACCAATATTGAATACAGTAATAACGATTAAGCAAAACATAAAGAAAGAGAATAAAAGAGAGAGAGATGACACCAGAGTTATAGTGGTTCGGTAATCTTAACGATTACATACATCCACTCTTCAGAGCAAGAAAAGAAAGTTTCACTATGAGTTTGAGAAACCTTACAGAAGAATCGGCTCACCCCTTTACACAGGTACAAACCCGATACAAAACCCTTTGATTTTACACCCGTATACCCAAATGCTCTCACCACTCATACCACATCAAAACCAGCAGAAATTAGTATCAATTTATACATCAAATGAAAGACTAAACAATGAGGACAGCTCACACCTACCATCACCGTTGATTCCATGGACGAACCTCGGATTTCCAGCACAGCACCTCTAACTGATTTCTCTCTCTATTAACCAAGAGAGAATGCAGAGAAGTGGGCTGCGCACAAGACCTAAAACAGATTAGGTCATTCGAAGGATAACAAATAAACTGAACTACCCCTCAAGTCTTAACAATTTACATTGACCAGTCATACTACAAGTTGACTTCCACGTGTGTCATCAAGTGCCACATCACAACATTAATTGAGACACACATAATGAACCTAGTAAGGAACTGCTTGCAAATCATAACAGCTTGTTTTAGAGGATTAATCCGGGATGATAAACAAAATTCATCACCCCAAAATCATGAGGTTCAGGTCACGTTTAATTGGGACTAACTTTGGGCATAGATGGAGAACTAAAGACTTCTTTGCATGCAACAAATTGTTAATGTTTAGGTTTTACAAAAGTATAGAAGTTCATAATTTTATGCCATCAGAATATTTAGCAAAAGAAAACCAATAAGAGAAAAAATGAGCCATTACTTAAAAATCAAATATTGAATTCATGTTTTAATCAGAAGGAAAATCAAACTGATGCTGATGTGTCAGCATTTCTCATCAGTAATGATTTCGAAAAAATAAGCCTGCAATTAAATCAAAACAAGAAATTTACCATAAAGGTGGGCACAGATAAAATTATATACCATAAAATTATAACATCTGCTTTCTTCACTAATCCAAGCAAAAATGTTACATCCATCATGGGTTCAGTAAATTTGGAAATTTTATGTAACAAAACAAACACTCCTGAAACAAATAAAAGAAAAGAACAGAACAGAAACTAGAAAAAAATAAAATAGTAACAGTGAACATCAATTTAACACCAAAATGTTAATTCTAAAATATGGCATTCTATTAATATACAATACATAAATTGTAATTATTATCATTTTTCTTTTATAGATAGTCGAGCAACATCATTGAGCCAGTCTATAATAAAACTTCCATATATGTCGTTAATGTTAAGTGGATAATATTTTTATAGAGGCTAAACACACGGGGATTAAAGTTTTACTATTTACTACGATATGGTTACACACGTTTTGAATCATCAATATTTAAAAAGGGAAAAAGAAAAAGAAATAAATAAAGAATAATTTATGAACCAATCCACATATAAAAATAAAAAGATCAAAAATATTGTCCGTACATTATAAGACAATGAAAGGTGGGGTCTTTTGCTCCCCATTTTGGAGTATTATCCCCTTCTTCCTTAAGTTGCTTGAAGGAGTAGGACTCCACAATCATATTTTATTTTGACCTTATCTTTCTTCTTCTTTTCTGTATTTATAGCCATGACAATTTTGTAATTAATTATCAAACCAAAAGATTATAGAATGCTTTTTTAAACTATGGTTTTATGAAGAAATACGTTGCAAATATTAAGTATGATTAAAATAGTAAGAAATAATATCTTAATAAGAGTTTTTTATTTTAACCCACATTAAGAAAACTCTTTAAAATATTTATTGCTAAATGCATATTGAATATAATGTTTCTTCTGCAATTATGTATTTTTGTTGTCCTAATTATTGGAAGATATTTTTAAAATATGTGAGAAAACTCTTTCTTGAAATAGTTTTTCAAAAATAATTTTCCAAAATGTTTAACAAAAATATTATCCATTAGAAATAAAGCAATTTTTGCTAATTAAAAGTTGATATTTGCTAATAAGTATTCAAATACAAGCACACTCTTGTGCAAAAATTGAGGCAGGCCAGAATGTTACATACATACATACATTTGCAGATCATACAAAATCCTAGAATCAAGAGAGAAAGTTTTTTGTATATCCGTTGCACATACAATAAGTCAATAAAAATAGCGCAAATAGCATACACGTGAATCATAATTGGGTGGTAACAAGTGCAACGGATTCACCAAAGTGTTCTTCTTTAAAGAAGGCCATGTATTTAAATTTGCAGCAGAATTTTAAGGCAACCCAACAAATCACAGATTTATTGAATAACAAATAGTAAGATACAACAAGTTTTGAGACACTTACAATATTGACAAACACACAACAATCAACACAATATAAAGTTGACACTCTAACTGAATAACTTTACAAATAAACATATGTATTCACATAATGAAGTACTCCTATCAAGACATCTCTCTTCAAATGATATCAAGAGACAAACAAGAACTTCATATGAAGAAGTAGGCTTGTGAATGAAGAATGATGCAAAGCCCATAAGATTCTCTGCCGTTCTTTCTTGATCTCAAGAAGTTTATCATGAACACACCATGGAAAACTAAGTAAATGCTCGCGATTTAGTCCTTCGTTGTATCGACCCCAAAAACTTGGATGATATGTAACATAATACCAAGCTGATGCTTTTATGTATACTTTCTCAGGACCATCAGATTCATTTTCCTTCTTGTTGAACCAATCCCTGGCTTCTTTTATCAATGACTTCATAGCCAATTTGATTCCTTCCAAATCTCTTTTCTTATTAAAAGATTTTGCCATTTTCATTATTTGACCACTGAGTATTTCACCCTCGGTTGATATCCCAAAATAGTCCATCAGATTTCCCAATCTATAATCATACTCACGTTTGTAATAAAAAGCGTCATCAATGTAGTCCTTGAAGCCCTGCACTTCCATGTCAAGATCATAAAACTGCCTCGCCTCATCCGAGGTGAAGGATTTGATAGTACCCATCTTTGGCATAAGATCTTTTACCTCCCGATAAAGTTTCCCAATCACACTTCGCGATTCAAAGGATTCTCTTTCATGCTTTTCCATGTAATCCGGAAAACTTCTAACTTATAAACGTTGAGGGATTTTAGCAGGTACTCCGGTTTTTGAGAAGTCAACAGCAATGGAGGCTAGCTTTGCAAGAAGAATACATTGCCAACACATTGCCTTGTAAGGACTAATCTCTGCAAATGCAACATGGGCATTACAGATTATTCCCAAGTTTTCATTGACCATGTAATCTACAAAATACTCCTCCACATTCTGTACCACAATAGTGTCTATGTTAAGGCATAGAATTAAAAAATATGCGCTAATTAGAATTCAAAAGAAAATGAACTAATGCAATAAGCCATAATTCATGTATGTGTTTAAACAATTATTGGCACGCTGGATTAAGTAATACCTCAATTGTAACTTCATTATCAAGAATCTTAGGTGGTGGTGAAGTATAATTCCATAGGTGGATACTGGCGAGGAGGAATGAGATCACGATCCCAACAAACAAAGTAGATATCTCCATCCAAATCACTCCCCGAACATTCATCAGGATGAGGTCTAGTTAACAATGTAAATCATTGTAAATATGTTGTACAGAGAAATTATGCTTAAGTAAACAAAATATCAGTGCACAAGAAAAATGTAATGTAATCTTCAAGAGAGTGGTGACCAATTTAGAAATTTTCTGAGTCCGATATTAAAATAAGACAATTTGTGTTTTGTGCATGTATGTGTATGCTATGTGATATGACAGGCTTACCTCTTTCCTTTAGCTGGAAATACTAAGCAATCCACCATGTGGTGCAAGGCCGGAACATCAACAGCCTTTAGAACACGAACATCTCCAGGATGTAGACATGGATTTTTCGCAATGGTTACCATTCCCTTTACAATTCTACTTTGGTTTGATACTCTGCCACTAAACAAAGCTAAGGAATGGGTCGATAACTCAGTCTGGCGACTTGAACATTGCACGAACACCTGACCATATTCCAAGATTCCTGTCTCATCTAGACACCCCATCATTACTCGTCCCCTTGGGATAAAGATTCTTGTTTTCATTCTCAAGTCTTTCAATGTTGACAAGCGAAATATTTGTAACATCATTAAGAGAAATGGTTTTTCATATGGCTTAGAATAATAGTCAAGCATATCTTTCAGTACATATGTGATCGCTCCTGAAGACATAAGTTAAGTACTTCTTGTGCCTTTAATGGATCTGTTAAAATTGTATCCAGTTGAGATATCACATATTTCTGCTTCTTCTCAAACACATAATCCTTAACACCGAGAGTCAACAAAAGTATCACCAATTGGCGATTAAGATAACATGGTTGATACTTGCTCCATTCCAAAATATCAAGACTGACATTATCTGATTTGTATTTGGACATACTTGGTCTCATTGATAACTTTATTGATGAAGTTGGATCAACCGCTACGACACCTTTGTACCCAGCATATCGAATCTGAAAGGCGGATGGAACAGTTCTGAAGCCACACTTTCCAGCCACCATATGAGCCAATGTAGCTGATATTTTCCCAATGCCATCAGAGAAATTATATTTGACTCCCCCCTTTTCAATTTCTATATCAGGAATTTCTTCAATTTCATTCTTATCAACATTCACACCTTCCCAGAGGAGCTAAATGATTGACCGAGTCTAGCAGAATATTTTGCCACATTCCTTATCGCGCTAAAATCACCCAACCTCTCTCTGATTTCACTTGCAGTTAGCCCTGGTCTAGAGGCAAACATCCACACAGAATTATCTTTTAGTTGACTATTAGAAAAGGCTAGAAATTCAAACTTTTTATCTCCAATAACAATGCCATTTCTCATAGTTGACAATATCCTTTGATAAACTCTAATATGCCTTTCAGTATTCGCCAAAGATGCTCGAGGAGATAAATCTATTGGATGTATTTTTTTAAGATCCTCATTAACAAAAGAAACACGAATAAAGTTCTCACCATCATCAGAATATGTGCGTAACACATTACTGGATAGAACAACCTCTGGACCAAAGAAATATACTTTAGATGGGGTGACTAGAACCCTGTGCATATATACCAATCCGTGAATTAAACTGATGGCAAGCAACATAGGAGGTCTTGCAGCCATGCTGTACTTTTGGTATTCTTCTCTAAGCCACTGCCGAGGTTCAAAGCAACATTGTTTTGAATAAATTAGTTTCTCAAGAGCATGTTCTACAAATGCTATATTTCTTCTATGCGGATCAACCATCCGAAAGAATTTATCATCTACTGCTAGCCTAGGAATACAACCACGTTGAACCAAGGTATTAATCTTAAACAATATACGAAACGGCAAGTTAAAATCCTTGGGGTGGACCTATAATGGGGACATGATCAGAGTGGCAAGAGGAAGTTGAACCTTTCTCCACAACAAGTTTCACTGCGGTTTCTTTGTAGTAAGCGAATTCTTTCTAAAAATCCGAAAGATAACCAGTGGTTGGGAGTTCCAAACATAAAGCAGTTGATTGACCAATGCATGAGGAT
>CM047741.1:5940988-6006599 GCA_026225825.1 Pistacia integerrima | reverse complement strand
TTATTTTGCTAGTCATGGTATTGTTGTAAGACACCCTTGTCCTTATACACATCAGCAAAATGGAAGGGTTGCACGGAAACATAGGCAAATAGTTGAGCAAGGGTTAACCTTATTGGCTCAAGCAAGCATGCCTCTAAAGTATTGGTGGCATACCTTTCAAATAGCAACCTATCTCACAAACAGACTACCCACCCCTGTTTTGTCCAATTCCTGTCCTTTTCAAGTTTTATTCAAACAAAATCCAGATTATTCAGTCATAAAAGTTTTTGGTTGTGTAGTCTACCCATTTATTCGACTCTACAATTCTCATAAGTTTTCATTTCATACAACTCAATGCACCTTTATTGGATTTAGTATGCATCACAAGGGATACAAGTGTATGGACTCGAATGGAAATATTTATGTCTATTTAAGGGCTAAGTTTGATGAGTCTATATTTCCTTTTGCTCACAATTCCTCTTCCTCATCACAGAATAGTCTTCCTCTGTCATCACCAACATGTGCCTCTTATGTTTCTTCTATTGCTTTTATTATTCCCACTTCTTTGCCTGCATGTGATCAGCAATATTCAACTGTGTCAAAATCCTACTCTCTACCAGCAAATGCCAAGTCTGTGTCTACTCAGTCCCTTCCTACTGTCACAAAATCTGCCAAGTCTTTACCTTGTTCTGATCAGTCTCAAAATTCACATGTATCTACTCAGCCTTCTCCTCCCGATCCAAGCCTACTGAGTCTACTTCTTGCTCTGATCAATCCCCAAATATCTCGGTATTTACTCCATCTTCTGTCTCACCTTCATTAGACACTTCTCCTAAAAATATCCATCTGACAGCAGACCTACTTTTTGACCCTCAGTCTTCACCATCACAACCCTCTTATCCATCTCACTTAGTTGACTCCTTGAAGGGTATAAATCTCACAGTTGAACTTCATTTTGATTCCCACTCTCTCAACATTCACCCTATGCTCACTAGATCTAAGGCCAAACTTCATAGTTCCATGTTAGCCTCTTCCACAGTCTCCTCCTCTCCTCTTGATTCAACTGAACCTACTAGTGTCTATGAAGCTCTCAATCATCCTTCCTAGAAAGCTACCATGCAAAGTGAGTTTGATGCCTTGCAATCAAATAATACTTGGGAACTTGTCCCTACTGAACCTAACATGAACATAGTGGGCTGTAAGTGGGTTTTTCGGGTCAAACAAAACTTAGATGGTTCCATGCAAAGATACAAAGCAAGATTAGTTGCCAAAGGTTTCCAACAAACCCCTGGAGTTGACTATCTTGAAACCTTTAGCCCGGTTATTAAATCAGCTACAATTCAAGTTATGTTGAGCTTGGCTATCACCTATGGCTGGGATATTCAGCAGGTGGACATTAACAATACATTTTTAAATGGTGAGTTAAGTGAGACAATCTACATGACCCAACCTACAGGCTTTGTTGATGCTCAAAAACCTCTGCATGTTTGCAAGTTGGTTAAAGCTTTATATGGGTTAAAACAGGCCCCTAGAGCCTAGTTTGAAAAGCTGAAAACTGCATTTCTTCAATGGGATTTTGTATCTTCTATAGCTGATCAAGTTTGTTCATTTATAGACATAATGATCAGACACTTTATGTGGTTGTCTATGTGGATGAAATATTAATAACAGGAAGTGATTCTGAGTTGGTTAAAACTATGGTTTAGAAGTTGAATGTTGAATTTGCATTAAAAACCCTAGGATCTCTCAAATATTTTCTGGGTTTTGAAGTCCATAGAACGACCTCCAACATTCACATGAGTCAGGAAAAATATGCTCGAGATCTCTTAATCAAAATAGGAATGATGGACTGCAATCAATGTTCTACTCCTATGGCAGTAGGCAACAAGCTTACGTTTGAGGACAGTGAATGTTTTGACAAACTAGCCCTTTATAGAAGTACAATCGGGGCCCTGCAATACCTGACATTATCTTGGCCTGACATTGCTTATTCAGTGAACAAGCTAAGTCAGTTTCTTAAGTCCCTTACTCAGCTTCATTGGTAGACCTGTTAGAGACTCCTTTGATACATCAAAGGAACTATGGATTTTGGTGTTACATTTAAAAAAAATTCATAGATTTCACTTAGGACTGGGGCTTGAGATGTTGATCAGTGTGTATCCAAGATAGGAGATCCATAAGTGGCTGCTGTTTATTTCTTGGTCCAAACCTGCTTCAGTGGAGTTCACGGAAATAGAGGGTAGTAGCTCTATCCTCCACAGAAGCTGAATATCATGCCCTTGCACAAGGAGCCACATAAATAGCCTGGTTTAGAAGTCTCTTCTTTGAAATGAGGCGATTCTTCACTACACCTATCATTTGGTGTGACAATCAAAGTGCTGGATCATTAGCCTCTAATCTAGTGTTTCATGCATAAAGGATTAGCTATGGACTTGAAAAGAAAATAAACGAAAATGAATGAATTGAGAGAGAAATAAGAACGACTCTGTTTTTGTTTTTATTAGAAATTTTGAGTTAATACAATATTAGTTACAGAAGACATTATATAGTCTGATACAAAACGCACCGTGTGGTGACAGTTTTATTTCTTTACAAAACCAACCCTACTTAACTTCTAATCTTTGCAGAGACAACCCTGCTTCTCATACTTGTTTCCAATATCTTCCCGTAAGCCAAAACCCCTGAACTAACTCAGTTGAACTTTCTATGATCAATATCTTCCCGTAAACCAAAGCTCCTTATGAGGTGCAAACTTCAACTGCATTAACAACAAATCTCCTTCTGCAAAAACTTTTGCTATACCACAAACATGGAAACTGCAGACAACACTACAAACACTGCAAACTATATCACAAACATGAGAGCTGCACATACACTTTCTGCTGCATTTTTCACACCAATATTCTCCCAAACAACATTCCAAATTTCAAACTTAATCAAGCAACACATTCAGCAAACTTCCTGCACATATTTCTATGAGAACTGCACATATTTCCTGCTGCACTTTCAAACCAATATTCCTCCAAAAACATTTCAACTTTCAAGCTTAATCAAGCAACACATTCAGCAAACTTTTTCTGCACAAATATTTCTTTTATGAGAAGCGCACAAATTTCAGCACTTTCACAAACTGAAACTACTTTCATTGCATTTCAAAACACAACAACGTCTATAACACTACAAGTTTCAAACAATACATTCAGCAAACTTTTTCTGCACAAACTAACTTCAACTGCATTTCAAAAAAAAAAAAGAACTTCTGCTCTATAACACTACAAGCTTCAACTGCAGTATCAGCAAAAATTCTTCTACACACACTGCACTATTTTTCTATACACTGCAAACTTTAGCAAAATTCTTCTACACACACTGCATTGTTTTTCTATACACTGCAAACTTCAGCAAAATTCTTCTACACACACTGCATTGTTTTTCTATACACTGCAAACTTCAGCAAAATTCTTCTACACACGCTGCACTGTTTTTCTATACACTGCAAACTTTTACAATCACACAAAATCACCAATTTTCTAACTCTGCTTCAAAAGTGAGTTCTAACTGCTACATAAGCACATTTCTATTTTATCACAAACTATATCTCCTGGCTGCTTTGATCATTTTGTTACAAATTCAGATGTGACAGTTAGCTTATCCCTTAGCATAGCAAAACATGAACAAGAGAGAGCTTTGGTTAGAACATCAGCTATCTGATATTCAGATGAAACATACTGCACATTTAACAGTTTTCCTGTAACTAATTCCCTAACAAAATGCACATCGATTTCGATGTGCTTTGTTCGGGCATGAAAAACAGATTGGAGGATAATGCCCCAGCACTCATGTTGTCACACCATATGACAGGAGTGTTATTTATGTGAATGCCAAGTTCCTTGAATAGGTTCTGAATCCATACAAGTTCAGTGGCTGTTTGACTCAAAGATCTATATTCAGCTTCTGTAGATGATAAGGACACTACCTTTTGTTTTCTAGATGACCATTGGACCAAGTTGCCTCCAAGAAAAACAGTGTACCCATTGGTGGATCTCCGATCAGTTTCATCTCCAGCCCAATCAGCATCTGAAAATGCTTCTAAAGTAAAAGGCTGCTTCTTTGTAAAGAGAATGCCATGCTGCATTGTTCCCTTAACATATCGGAGAATTCTTTTACATGCTGTCCAGTGAGCTTCAGTGGGCTGCTGCAAGAACTGGCTGAGCTTGTTTACGGCAAAGGCTAAATCTAGTCGAGAGAGTGTTAGATACTGAAGGCCACCAATGACACTTCTGTACAATATGGGCTGATCAAACACCTTACTATCTTCCTTTCCAAGTCGAAGACCAGTAGCCATGGGGGTGGAGCAAGGCTTTGAGTCTGCCATTCCTGCCTTTAAGAGCAGATCATGTGCATATTTAGTCTGGGACAGTAGCAATTCAGACTCATTTCTCTTTACCTCAAAACCCAGGAAGTACTGCACTGTCCCAAGAGTTTTTAGGGCAAATTTCTTTGTTCAAGTCAGCAATCAAACTGGATATGAGCTGAGAATCATTCCCTGTTACAAGGATATCATCTACATACACTAATAGATACATTAGCTTGAAATCCTTTTTGTAAAAAAATAAACTTACATCTGAAACAGAGTTTTCAAAGCCCCAATTAATCAGTACAGCTTTGAGTTTGTCAAACCAAGCTCTAGGGGCTTGTTTTAAGCCATACAATGCTTTATGAAGTTTACAAACCTGCGCAGAATGACCCTTGGTTGCTGCAATATCAGAATACCCTTCAGGAGGAAGCATAAAGACTGTTTCAGAGAGCTCCCCATTCAGAAACGCATTATTAACATCCAACTGCTGGATTTCCCAATTTTGATGCACCGCATAGGATAACATCACTCTGATTGTGGCTGCTTTAACAACAGGAGAAAATGTATCAAAGTAATCTAAACCAGGTGTTTGTTGGAAGCCTTTAGCAACCAACCTGGCCTTATACTTCTGAAGAGTCCCATCAGAATTTAACTTTGTTCTAAAAACCCATTTACACCCTACAACATTCATTCCTTCTTCATAAGGAACAATCTCCCATGTGTTATTGCTCATCAATGCCTGATATTCAGAGTCCATGTCTTGTTTCCACTCAGGGCTTAACAATGCTTCAGTAAATGTTTTAGGTTCTGGAAGAATAGAAGTGTGTTTAACTTCAGCTTGATAAGCAATGGAACCAGGATTAGGACAAGCATTTGATTTTGATCTGGTGACCATAGGGTGTGTGTTTAAAGATGAGGTATTGGGCAGTGGAATAACTACTTCCAGGTTGATTCCAGAACATGGTAAATTTGATTCAAGAGAGGTTGAGTTTGGATTGATAGGTGTTTTATCAAAGCGACCAGTTATGTTGATGATACGAAGCAAGATTAGGTGAACAAGCGGGAGTTTGAAGGTTGGAGCGAGTTGCATTCAGGTGTTACATCAAGTTGGGAATAATGTTCTGTAGGAATAGAGTTGGATGAGACTGTAGGTGGAGTAGATTCTATACAATTAGAAACACTTGGGGGTAGAATCCATTTACTGGTGGTGTTCAAACTAACTTCAACTGGAGAAGTGCAGCTATTCAAAGTGAATGAACCAAAATCACTCTTGAATGGAAAATCTGTCTCATTGAACTTAACTTGCTTAGCAACATACAATCTGGCAGTAGAGGCCAAACACAAATATCCTTTATGGGCAAGGCTATATCCTAGAAAAACACACTTTTCAGTATGATAAGAGAGTTTGTGTCTATGATATGGCCTCAAGTATGGATAACAACTACATCCAAAAACCTTCAATTCAGTGTAGTTAGGCTGCTGTTTAAATAAAACAGAATATGGTGAGGCAGATTCAAGAACTGAGGTGGGTAGTCTGTTTATCAGATATGTAGCAGTACTAAAGGCTGCCCACCAATACTTTAATGGCATACCAGCATGTGCTAGAAGGGATAACCCAAATTCTGTAATAGTCCTATGTTTTCTCTCTACTCGCCCATTTTGTTGATGTGAATGTGGACATGGATGCCTAAATAGAATACCATTCTGCTGTAAATAACTACTAAATGATCTATATTCACCTCCCCAATCAGTTTGTAGACCTTTTAGTTTGTAACCTAATTGTTTTTCCACAAAGCAATGAAATTGGACAAATGCTCCATAAGCTTCAGATTTGAATTTCAAGGGATAAATCCAAGTAAATCGGCTAAAGTCATCAACAAATATGATATAATACTTGAATCCTTCCCTAGAATTGACTGGAGCTGGTCCCCAGAGATCAGAATACACTAACTCTAAAGGATCCTTGGCTCTAGAGTGAGAAATAGGAAATTTGCACTGTTGCAACTTACCAAATTGACATGCCTCACAAAAAAAACTTTTATTTTTGCTCAAGGAGTGTTTTACATTCAGTTTGTCCAAGATGACATGAAGAGTTCTAACATTAGGATGTCCTAGCCTTGCATGCCATAACATACACAAATCTGAATTTGTAAATTTATTCATAACAGTAGTAAACTGATCATCATCAGTAGAACACTTATTAACCATAGCTGTGATAGGAGTATTAAAGTTTTACGAAACGACCAAGCTGAGGGAGAGACAAAACTGAACTTGATGAGTGATGAACCAGTGGGCTAACAAACTGTGGCAGTTCAAGCTGATACAATCCATCCTTTACTGCCCCTTGAAGAAGAACAGCTCTACTACACTTATCCTTTATCAAACAATGGTCAGCATGAAACTCTACTATGACACTGTTATCTTTAGTGATTTGAGAAATACTTAGTAAATTCTTTGCAATGTTGGGAACACATAGTATATTCTTAAGATGAATCAATCTAGACGTGTCATAAGAAGGTACCAGCATCATACCTGTATGAGTAATAGGGATAGATTCCCCATTCCCAACTTGCACCTTTGAACTTCCCCTGAGTGCGCTTTTGAACACCAAGTTGGAACCATCTGCGTCATGTGATTGGAGGCTCCGAGTCCATATACCCGGGAGGCTGATCTTGCAGAGTTTGTGGAGAGGCCACTGCTTGATAGCATGTTACTGAAGATTGAGGTGCTTCATTGGTAGATATTTTGGGTGAAGGATTGTGAGACCGGTATTAGTTGAGGGACCGGGCGTGTGTGGAAATTATCTTGGCCGAAAGTTTGCAGATGGTGGAGCATTTGCTTTAGACATAAAGGGAGTGGAATAGTCATGAAACTCTGTAAAATTGTTGTGAAAAGCATTGGCAGAATGTTGTGTGTAGTGTGGAGGTTGTGTGTAATTTTTTGCAATTAAGGCTTGTGCAGGTTCAGTATTGTGTTCAACGTGTGATTAAGGAGTGACTGTTGGATTGTATGATTAGGTGCATCCCGAGTGTAAGAATTAGCAGCAAAACCTTGATACTCCTGATCAAATCGGTGGTAACATTGGATAGCAGAGTGGCCTGATTTACCACACACTTGGCATACGAGTCTCGGCTTGAAGTAGCTTCTACCTCTGCCTCTGCCTCTTGCGAAGTTGTTTTGAAACTGAAAGTGTCCAGCTGAGTGTTGTGTATTTGGTGAGTAACCAGTTCTTCCATAACTTGCTCCTTGATAATTTCTCTGTCCAAAATCAAAACTACTTGCTGCAGGATATACTAACCCAGGCATTGAACCAGAGTTTGTAACATTAAGATTGGGGCTGTGTGAGTGTCCATGACTACCAGCTTGATCATGAAATGGGACAAACAATCTTTGACCAGATGAGTTAGTCAGAGGATTAGAGTAGTTGGTGGTATTTTCTTGCTTTGAAGCAAACAGGGCAGAGTTTAAGTGCTCATGAAAATTTGACTGAGCCGAATGTTGTCTTTCCAGTCTCATTTCATGCTTGTGAAGCATGAATTGAGCTTGTTGAATAGTTGCATTGCTACTATTATATGTCAGATTTACCATAACAGCGTCATACTCTGGTCCTAGACCATCTAGTATATACAAGAGCAACTCTTCTTCTCCAATATTAACACCACTTGCTACTAACTCATCCCCTAATTCCTTCATTTTTAGGACATACTCATTAATGCTTAAAGAGTCCTTTTTTGTGGTCTGCAACATATTCCTTAAATGAAGTGTTCTAGCCTTCGAAATTGACTGAAAATGCAGTTCTAGTGTGTTCCATATTTCATACGCACTGATACACTTAGCAACGTGTCGAACATGGATTGAAATTGTGAAAACAACCAACTAACTAAAAACTGATCTGTTCTTTTCCAGTTAAGGTACTTAGGGTTTTGTTTCTTCACTAATTCCTTAGAATCAATACGCTTTTCAAAAAGGAACATGGATGGACAGATACTCTCACCAGTGATAAAGCTTTCGAGACCATGTGAGGCTAATGCTGGAAAAACTTGCGACCTCCAGTGAGTGTAATTCTTCTCCATGAGTTTTACTGATATGGTAGGAAGTGTAGAGTGAGCCGCTGAGTTGTTTGCGTTTGCATTTTCAGCTGTCTCAACTTCAGATTTTGACGAAACATCTGAGGAATCAAGATTCGAAGCCATTGACGCTGGTCTACAGCTCCGATACCATAAAGGATTAGCTATGGACTTGAAAAGAAAATAAACGAAAATGAATGAATTGAGAGAGAAATAAGAACGACTCTGTTTTTGTTTTTATTAGAAATTTTGAGTTAATACAATATTAGTTACAGAAGACATTATATAGTCTGATACAAAACGCACCGTGTGGTGACAGTTTTATTTCTTTACAAAACCAACCCTACTTAACTTCTAATCTTTGCAGAGACAACCCTGCTTCTCATACTTGTTTCCAATACATGCAAGAACCAAACACATAGAATTGGATGCTCATTATGTTCGAGAGCAGGTTGCAGCCAATCATCTCAAAGTCCAATATGTGCCCACTGATTACCAAAAAGCTGACATTTTTACTAAAGCATTATCCCACCAGGTTTGAGGTTCTTCGAGACAAATTGACTGTTGTGGCTAGCTCTTCTAGTAATACAGATACTAAATTTGCTAATGATAATGCCGCTGCTGCTAATAAATCTTTTACTAATGCAAAATTGGCAACATAGTTAGTTTGATGTTTCTCTGTTTTTCTGATTGATTTGCTATTGTGATTGTGATGAAGGAGCTACTTCAGGGGTATTGTGATGAATGGAGTTGTACTGAACATGTTGTGGATTGATTATTGTGATGACTGCAGTTGTAGTGAACACGTTGTGGATTGATTATTGTGATGACTGCAGTAGTACTAAACATGGTGTGAATTGTTGAAAAATACAGAGAGGTGATTTAGTTTGATTGTGTCAGTTTTCTGTTAAAAGTTGAAGCTACAGAGAGATAATTCAGAAAGGTGATCTAGTTGATTTGTCGTTAGTAAAGCAGTGACAATGCCTGCAATGTTTAAGCAGAGGTATTGTCAAGGTTCCCAGGTTCAGCTTAAGGGAAGGTGTTAGTAAAGGAGTGAAAATGCTGATCCAGTTGATTTTTTTCAGTTTGATTCAGAAGGGTGATCCAGTTGATTTGTCAGTTTGATTCAGAAAGTTTTCTATTAAAAAAACTGAAGCTATATAGAGATGAAACAGAGGGTTGATTCAGCTAATTTTGAGAATTCGATTAAGTTGAATTTTGAACAGGAATGTTGTCAAGGTTCCCAGGTTCAGCTTAAGGGAAGATGTTAGTAAAGGAGTGAAAATGCCTGCAATGTTTAAGCAGAGGTATTGTCAGGTTCAGCTTAAGGGAAGGTGTTAGTAAAGGAGTGAAAATGATGTTCCCAGGTTCAGCTTAAGGGAAAATGTTAGTAAAAGGGTAAAAGTGTCATCTGCTAATATTGTTAGTTGTTACATTTCTGTTAACATTCAGTTAAGCTATAACAAGATTAGTTAGAGATTTGTTACACTCATGTAAACACTATTAAAGTGTACAGTACAATGAAATGTATTAAGAAAACAAATCAGTAAAATACCAAGTTATCAGTTCTCACTCTCTCTCTCGTGTTTTCCTTTATCTCCTTTTTTTTTTTCCTTTTTCTTGCTGACTTACTCAAAGTCTCACAATACTGATGGAGAAATTTGAAACAGGTTGGATATCTTTGTCTTCGGTGATCAAATTCGCAAAGGAGCTGCACTTAATGCTGTTCAGATTGCCAAGTTGTTACTATAGTCAACCTTCTAGTTCGGAAGTTTCATCTAATAGATTGCTTCAAGTCGTGAGATGAAATCATTATGAACTATTTATTATATCTAGTCGATAGATGCAGATGTTTTTTTTTGCAGTGAAATTGTAAGAAAATTTACCAGTTTTGTAGTATAAACATACAAGCCTTAGCAAGCCGCATGATATTTTTGCGTAATATTGTTCTTATTATCTGTATTAAATCCTTCCATTTGGTGGAAACATTGTTAAAATAATCTTGTTAACTTGGGAGAGCCCTAGCTAGTTGGAGGCGAAGTGATATATTATTGCTTGTGTCAATAGCTTCTTGTTAAGACTAGTGTCAATAGCTTCTTGTTAAGACTATGTGCAGTTATGCAAGAACTAACATCATCTTGCTCATTAGGAATTAATTGCTTTTACCTCCTCTGGGGTTTAGGTCCACTAGTGTAAGTTGTGCAGTATTGGGATATACTCCCATAATTTCAACGGCTGATAAGGATAAATGTACATTATGGGGGCAGAATCTAGGCTTTTAAAATAGGGACAATATCAAAATGAGGGGTATTTTGGTTCTAAAACAGAAAAATCTCAATAGCTGATTATGTAAACGTTTGTCAAATTTATGTGGGGTAAATTAAGTATTTTAAAACACTTTCTAGACATTTTATTAAAACTTTATGGTGGAGAAAATGTTTCTCTTTGCTAGACTTGGCAAAACGGGCAGGCCTGGCAGGTATGAGTACACAGAAAATCTCAAGCTCAGTCGAGGTCGAGGCTCGCTACTGTAGCAGTCGACCCAAGCTTGATTAGCTAGATACCCAACTCGACTCAGCTTAATTAGCCGCATACTCGGCTCGGCTCAACTCGATTACATTGTTAGTTTGTGAAATTCATGTGGGGTAAATTAAGTATTTTAAAACACTTGATTTAGACATAGACACATAGTTGATTAAAACCTCAGCATGGATAAAGTTTTAGGCTCCCTTTTTTCCTACTTTCCCACTATCCTATTCTATTATTCTATCCTAAAAACCAAAAAATGCAGTTGTTTTAATATTCTCAAAATCCAATCCTATTCTATTCAACTCAAAATATTTAGATAATTTTTAACCCTCTAGGTTTGTTAATTTAACTAAATACCCCCAACAATAAAAGTTTATAAATTGACAAAAACACCCCACCCACCCACCCACATTTGCCAGATTCCGACCACCACTCTCGAAAGCTGGTTGGAATCTGCCGTAAGGGCTCACTACAGGTTGGATTTGGCCGAAAGTGCACCGATTTGGCCTTTTCTAGCTTTGGAAAAGGTCAGATCTATGGCCAAAGATTTGGCCGCATCTGGCTATTAACGACGGCCATATCTTAGCTATTGTTTGGTTGTCAACGACAGCCAGATCTATGGTCGTAGATCTGACATTTTTCGGCCAGATTGACGTACTACCGGCCAAATCCAATCGATAGTGAGCCATTACGGCAGATTCCGGCCACCTTCTAGCAGTGGTGGTCGAAATCTGGCAAATGTCGATGGGTGGGGGTGTTTTTGTTAATTTATAAACTTTTACTATTGGGGGTGTTTAGTTGAATTAATAAACCGAGGGGGTTAAAAATAATCTAAATATTTTCATAAATGCTATTATAAAATGTACAAAAAACTTTTCAGAATACTATTCAACTCAACTTTTTCCAAAAGACTATTCTAAAAACTGTCAAAATAGTGAATCAAACGGACCCTTAACTATTGGGGCAAATGTTAAAATAATTGATTTTATAATGTTTTAAATTTTAATTGTAAGAAAAAGTATAGGTTGTGTTTGGTACACTTCTCATACTCTATTCTGTTCTACTATCTTATCCAATCCAATAAAAAACGTGTTTGTTTTAATATTGACGATTCAATTCAAAATCCAATCCTATTTTATTCAACTCAAAACATTTAACAATTACCTTTCACAATAAAAGTTTATAAATTAACAAAAACACCCTACCCACCCAAGCTAATATCATCTACCAGCAACCATCGCTGCCGCCAGTTGCCGCTTCTGCCATTATTGGTCGCTGGCATTGGAACGACACACAATTAGCTGGATCTGACCGGTTGTGAGTTAATCTTGCATTTTCTAGCCAGATCTATCTAGACGTTGACAATGGCCAAAAATCTGGTCGTAGATTTGGCATTTTCCGACCAGATCCACGGTAGATCTGGCCGAAAAAAGCAAGATCGGTGCATGACCAGCCAGGTTCAACTGGTTGTGTGCCATTCTGGCGATTGACTGCCACCGCCTGAAGATGGTGGCCGACTTAATAAGATCCGGGTGAGTGAGGGTATTTTTGTTAATTTATAAACTTTTATTGAAGGGGGGTATTTAGCTAAATTAACAAATGTAGGGGGTTAAAAAGTAATCTAAATATTTTAAGAAAATGTTTTCCAATAATGTACTAAACATATTCTCAGAATCCTATTCTAAAATGTATTCAGAATAGGATTTTACAAATCCTATTAAAAAAAGTGTACCAACGAAGCTGTAGATTCTTTTACAAAGTTGCATTCTAAAGAAGGAAGGCTTTACAATTGTTCTTTATAAAGAATTCCTTCCCCTTTTCATAAGGAGAATATATTATGCCTATAAAGCAAACATTCTTTTCCCTACTTCTACTTATTTAATTTTTTTAATGAATATTCATAATTAAATAATGTTTGATATTTTTATAAGACATGTTAATAAAATAAGCTTTTCACATCTTTAAATATTACACTTATATCCTTAAATGACAAATTTAACTAAAGTTAGTTTAACCAATTAAGCTTTAAAAATAAACATTGAGTTTGTTCTTACAAGAGGTACACGTTAAAATCATTAAAAATTAAAAAAAAATATTACATGTTAAAATCATTAAGAAAAAATCGTTTTGAACAAACATGATGTTATTAAAACAAAATAAAAGTAGTATAGGTTATATATTGTCTCGTGCCTTAAAGGTACACATTAAAATCATTAGAAAATAAATAAAAATGATGGATAAAATGGGGTAAAAGAATCATCCACGAATTAGATTCAATTTGTCCTTAAAAAGCAAGTAGAGAATTTAAATTTCCCAAAATAAAAGTAATACAGGTTATATATTCATTGCTTGGCAAAAGAGAGAAATTAAAGCATCTTATAATTCCCCATCAATTTTATGGTTCAAGTCTCATGCTATTATTATTACAAAATTATATTAACTTCATTATTTCAGTAAAAAACTTTAAAAATAAAAAAATAGAATATTAATTATAAATTGTGGAAAGACCTATATTTTATGAAAAATTAGTTTAATCCACAATTAAAAATATAATGAATTAGTGATGATTTTAATTAACTTAATTGCTGAAGGGGAGCTAATTAAACATCCTAATACAAGTACCAATTTCTAGTTTGGAGGTATTATGAAAACTTACAGTTATAGACTTATATGTAGGGCTGCAAAAAAAAAAAAACCGAAAACCGAACCAAACCGAGAAACCAGACCGAAACCGGTTCGAAAAATCGGTTTTTCAAAATAACTGATTCGGTTTTGGTTTTTAAAATAAAGAAAATCGAAAAATCGGTTCGATTAACGGTTCAATTGTAATTTTGAACCGGTTAACCGAAAACCGATTTTTCCATAATTTTGAAACCACCGAAAGAGAGAGAGAGGGAGAGAGTTCAAAAATAAGAAATTAAAAAAACTGATAAAGAGCAGCTGCACGCCACCTGCTGTGCATTTAATTCCTTGGAGCTCTCACCATCTTTAAGTCAAATACAATAACTCCTTGCTCCTTACGTTTTCAATACCCCACCATCTCTCAGTTTCTCTCCTCCATTTACTGCTTCTTCTCCTACAACTACAAACAGCCATTTTTTTACCTAAATCTAACTTACCACCCCAGTCGTAGCTGCTCGACCAATTTTTTTTTCCCAATCACAATCGACTTTACTCTTTTTCCAAGTCTTCTCTCCCATCTCAATCGACAATAGCCTCCACACTCAATAGCATTCGTTTGATACGGTTAAATTCTTTGATTTATCTCTTTTAACTTTCTAAGTTTTGCAAGCTTTTTCATTCACCAATCTTCTTATTTTTCTCTCTTTAGAAAGGTCACTCTATCTAACAAAGTTCAGATATCATGATTGTATATGAGTTGATGGGGTGGAAGGTGGAGTGTGGATGGTTTGACGTTGCGAGAAAGTTGGTGACGGTAGTTCGACATCGTGAGAATGGGGATTGTTTTATAAAACCGGTTTATAAACCGGTTAACCGGTAACCAAACCAAATTATCGGTTCGGTTAATAATCGGTTTAAGAGATAATTTGGTTCGGTTTCGGTTTGAATTATCTCCTGAACCGAAAAATCGGTTCGGTTCAAAATATCAGTATTCCGGTCCGGTTAACCGGATTTTTGCACCCCTACTTATATGACATTTCTATTAGAAAAGACAATGAACGGATACTTAACCGTTTAAAGTTGTTAACTTTAACTAAATTACTTAAATGACTAAAATATCTAGTGTTAATGATTTTGTTGTTTGGAAAGAATAATAGAAATAAAACAATATATGCGTGGATATCAAATATTTTAGTGACGTGTATATTGTTTTATTTCTATTTTTTTTAAAACAATAAAATCACTTACACATGGATATTTTAGTCATTCAAAAAATTTCTGTTGAAATTAACTGTTTTAAACCGTTAATTGTCCTCTCATTGTCTCTTATAATAAAAAGTGATATATTACTATAAGTTTCCATTAAAAATGTCCTCTCACTAATAATAACCCTAACTACTTATAATAAATATCTTAATTTTTGAGAAACTATCATTTTAGATTTCACACAAGAGATTTATTTATATATTTTAATATAGAGCATGACTATGTAGTATGAAATTAATGAAATCTTTGAGTTTATAAGATTTTGAAACTTTTAATAAAACTATCAAATAATATCAACTAATTAATAACTAAAACATATGTATGAATAATGTTAATATGAGATAGCATTAATAAGTAAAGAAAATAAATAAAATATATTGAAATATAGAGGAAGAGTGATCTAGAAATAAGAGAAAATGGAATTATATGATGAATTTTATAAAAATAGATTGGGCGAATTAAAGAGTAATAGTTATTTATTATGAGTAATTTTTTTTTATATGCAATTAAAATAATAATATTCAACAAATTATATGCACATAATTTTAAAAACTTAAATTTTCTTTTATAAGACTGGAGCCTGAGGGAGGCATCCCTAGCTCCGCCCCTGATACCATCTCTATTGGGGGGATTTAATTGAATACTAGTAAATCCTAAATCATTGAAAGCGAAAAATAATGTGAACAAAGGACACAAAATAACCACACACACAAACACAAGATTTATAGTGGTGCACTCTCCGTATGAGAGCTATGTCCACTTTGCCGCTGTGGAATTTCACTATGAAGAAGAATAAAAATTACAATTAAAGAATAAAAATTACAAGATTGGGAGAATTAAAGAATAATAGTTATTTATTATTAGTAATTTTTTTTTTTATATGCAATTAAAATAACAATATTCAACAAATTATATGCACATAATTTTAAAAACTTAAATTTTCTTTTATAAGACTGGAGCCCGAGGGAGGCATCCCTAGCTCTGCCGCTGATACTATATATGTTGGGGGGATTTAATTGAATACTAGTAAATCCTAAATCCCTGAAAGCAAAAAATAATGCAAACAAAAGACACAAAATAACCACACACACAAACACAAGATTTATAGTGGTGCACTTTCCGCATGAGAGCTATGTCCACTTTGCCGTTATGGAATTTCACTATGAAAAAGAATAAAAATTACAAGAATCTCTCAAGCCTCACAAATTAACTCACTCACTAAACCCTATTTGGTGGCTCTCACTCTGATTGTGGCTTTGCCTTCTATTCAATTTGTGTTGTCTGACTCTAGGACTTAACCCCTTTTTATAGGTAATATATGGAACACAATTCCTAATAGGACTCAAATCCTATATCCTAATAGAAATTATATTTTAATTCCTAATACAATTAGAATCCTATTTCCAATTGTATTTAGAATCCTATTTCCAATTGTATTCTTAAAAAAAAAAAAAAAACAATTACACTTAAACACAAATTAGGAAAACCCATGTCCTAATCCAACTCTAATTTGGGTTGAATTTAGCTCCACAATCTCAACAATCTCCCACTTAGAGACTAATTCAACATGTCTTCAATTCTTCACTTTCATCAGCAGCGGCATTAACTTCTCTTTCTTCAAGCGAGAAGTCCAACTGAAGTTGTACTTACCTTCAGTTGCTCAAGTGTAACCACCTTCGTAAACATATCAATTGGATTTTTACTCCCTTGAATCTTCTCGAGAGATGTAACTCATTCTTCCAAAATTGAGTGTATGAAATGGTAACAAACTTCTATGTGTTTTGTCCTAGCATGGTAGCTAGATTGGGTTCTTTGCTAGGTGAATTGCACTTTGACTATCACAATACAAAGCGCTCTTCTCATAATTCTGACCCAATTCTTCTAGGAACTGTTGTAACCATTTAGCTCCTTACTAGCTTCTGTCATAGCAACATACTTTGCCTTTGTAGTAGAAAGAGTAACAATCTTCTGTAACTTTGAAACCCAACTGACTGCTGCACCACCTAATGTAAAGACATAACCTATGGTACTCTTGCGGTTATCAATGTCATTAGCCATATCAACATGCACATAACCTTGTAGCTCTAAGTCTGACTTCCTAAAGCATAATGCTGAATCTATAGTACCTTTCAAATATCTGAGAATCCACTTCACTACTTCTCAATGTTGCTTTCCTGGATTGCTCATGTACCTACTCACAACTCCTACTACATGTGCTATGTCTAGCCTTGTACACACCATGGCATACATAAGACTGCCAATCGCTGATGCATATGGTACCTTGGCCATGTAGTCTTTCTCATGTTCTATTGTAGGTGACTAATCTTTGGATAATTTAAAATGACTAGCCAAAGGGGTACTTACTGGCTTTGCTCCACCCATGTTGAACCTATTGAGTACTTTCTTCACATACTCTTCTTGTGATAGCTTCAAGAAACCTTTGGCTTTATCTCTGGTAATCCTCATACCAAGGATTTGTTTTGCAACTCCCAAATCCTTCATAGCAAACTCCTTTGACAATTGCCTTTTTAGTTTGTCTATTTCCTGTTTACAAGCCCCTGCAATCAACATGTCATCTACATATAGTAATAGGATGATATAAGAATTACCAAGTTTTTTGAAATAACAGCAATGGTCTGCTTGGCATCTGAGGAAACTGTTACTACACATAAACCCATCAAACTTCTTGTACCACTATCTAGGCGCTTATTTTAGCCCATATAGGCTCTTTTGAAGTTTGCACACCAATCTCTCATTTCCTTTTACTTTAAAACTATGTGGCTGCTGCATATAAATTTCTTCATCCAATTCTCTATAAAGAAACACCGTTTTTACATCTAACTGCTCAAGATGAAGGTCCCTTTTTGCCACTAACCCAAGTATTGTTCTTATTGTAGTCAACTTGACAATTGGAGAGAAAATTTCAGTGTAGTCAATGTCTTCTTTCTGCTAAAATCCTTTCACGACCAGTCTTGGTTTATATCGTTTGCTGCCATCATGTTCATCTTTCACTCGATAAACCCACTTGTTTTGCAATGACTTATTCCTTTGTGGTAGCTCTGTCAATTGACAGGTTTGATTTGTTAATAATGAGTCCATCTCATCCTTCACAGCTAGCTCCCACTTGATTGAGTCATCAACTTGCATTGCTTCCTCGTAACACCCTGGTTCACCACCATCAGTTAGTAAAATATAGTGCAAAGAAGGATAATACCTCTATGGTGGTCTTATAGTCTTAGAAGATCTTCTAGGTTCGAACATAGGTGTTTGTGGTTCAACTTCTTGAGCTATATTATCTTGATATTCTTGGTCATTGTCTTGTATGCCGTTCATTGGGAAGTCTTTCAAAGGAATTACCTCTTGCTTCTTCACTTCAGTGCTTGGATTTTCTAACTTCATGTTGAGCTTATCCTTGTACATCACTTCTTCATTGAATATGACGTCTCTGCTCCTTATAATCTTGTAGTTTTGGTCATCCCAGGAACGATAACCAAACTCAGTGTCACTATAACCAATGAAAAAACATTTGTTAGATTTTGTATCAAGCTCACTTCTAAGAGTAGAGTCAATGTGAACATATGCTAAACAACCAAACACTCTTAAGAAAGAATAATTTATCTCTTTGCTGCTCCAAACTTATTCTGGGATCTTGCAATTTAGCGAGACAAAGAGTCCTTTGTTGAGCAAATAGGCTGCAGTATTAATTGCGTGAGCCCAAAATGTCTATGGTAGTCCAGCATGCAATCTTATGCTTCTTGCATGCTCATTTAGGGTTATGGTCATCCTTTCGGCGACACCATTCTGTTGAAGAGTTACAAGAATAGTCTTTTCCATCTTGATCCCATTATTGGCACAATATTTTTTGAACCCTTGATCAATGTACTCTCCCCCATTATCAGATCACAAGCACTTCACCCTTAGGTTTGTCTCATTTTCAACCATGGCTCTCCACTTTTTAAAAGTATCAAAAACATCAGATTTATTTTTCAAAAAATAAACCCATAACTTTCTTCTTGCGTTATCAATGAACGCCACATAATACTTTGAGCCTCCAAGGGATGACATAGGAGCGGGTCCCCACACGTCTATATGAACCAACTTCAACTTCTTTGCCTTTGATTCCCTTGCTACTTTGGAAAAACTTACTCTTCTTTGTTTGCCAAAGATGCAACCTTCACACAAACTATGATCAATCGACTTCAACTCTGGTAGTTTTCCCTTTGATTGAAGCTCCTTCATTCCTTTCACACTCATATGCCCAAGTCTACAATGCCACAAACTCAAGATAACACTAGCATCTGCGACTGCAACTGAATCTCTGTAACTAGAAGTCATGTAAAGAGTTCCAGTTTTATTTCCACGAGCAACCACCATGGCTCTTTTAGTAACTTTCCATGTACCACCCAAAAAAGACACACTATGCCCTTCATTGTCAAGTTGCCCAATTGATATTAGATTGCGCATCAATTTTGGTACATGCCTTACTTTTTGGATTTTCCACACAGATTGGTTTGCCATCTTCAATCTAACATCACCCATACCTACAATGTCCAAAGGTTCTCCATCTGCTAGGTATACATTTCCATGATTTTCAACCATATAATTTTCTAGAATTTCATGGTATGCAGTGGTATGGAATGAAGCTCCTGAATCTAAAACCCAAGAATCAATAAAACTATTAACAAATAAAAGTAAAACATCTTGTACCTCCTCAGTTATGGCATTTGTGGTGTCATTATTGTTGTTCTCCTCTTTCTTTGGTGCTTTGCAATTCCTGTGTATGTGGGCTTTGTTGCCACAATTCTAGCACTCAACTTTTTTTCCCAACATGGACTTGCTTCTTTTGTTCCTTGATTTTGGTCTTCCTCTACCTCGGTTTGAATTTCTATTGTAGCCTCTACCTTTTGTTTTAACATTCAAAGCGTTCAATGTTATCTCACTCGAATCTTTCCTACGAACCTCCTCGGCAAGAATTTTATCCTTGATATCAATGAGTTTTAATTTCGCACTACCTGTTGAATTATTAATTGCTGCTCTCATAGGCTCATACATCAGGCAAGGGCGAAAGACTAAGATAATAGAAGTAAAGATGTTGTGGTGTCCTAAAGAAAAAGAACTGGCTTATGATTCTCACTTCCCCCCGGATCTTTAGGTAAGTAATGTGTTATGCTAACTTCCTTCTTTATGAGCTCATCGAAACTAAAAGCAGAGTTAGAGGGTATAGAATGCCTAAAGCTATTGATGATAGCGGGATGGAGAATAGTGTTACAGCTACCTTACGACTTATGCTACCTTCTCAGAAAACCGCAGAAGGCTTACTTCTCAGAGACATAGTTAGACCAGCCTCCGCTTTCCCTACTGGTACTTCGAAAAGGCCACCTTCCCCTGCTTATTGTCAATCCTTCTTCTGAGCCTGCTCGCTTCAAGTATTCCACTCGGACCTTGTGACATTGATCTTCTTCTACTTTGTTAAGTTGGTGAAGAAAGGAGTTGGTGTTAAACACTAATAATAATTCATTAACCTTGACTACCTCGTTCGCCTCCTTCACTCACTTCAAATGAACCAAGTTTAGAAATTCCATCGCGAGAAACTTTTTGAAATCTATTGACCCCTAGGACTACGATTAGGAGTGCTTGTAACACAAGAAACTTCACATCTCGACCCTCTAACAATTGGACCAACCAGGATGATAGCCATCCAGCTGAGTGACGAGCAGATAAGCTTACTATAAGGAATAAAGAAGTCGATGAGTTCCTTTCTTAACAAGACGTCTACCTGCATATATATCCATGGTATCAGTTGCTAGCTTGAGTAAGGATTTTCCCATGAAACTGAAGCAGGAAAAGTTTGGTGCGGGTCTCATGGTATCACTTTGGCTCGATGAACATGTAATGCCGCAAATGAATTCCTACTATGTAAGGCATAGCGTTATCCTCTGTTTTTTTTATGTAAAAGTGCCATCTGGTTAGATATGCTATCTTGCCCACCCTCAATAGAGTTTCAAACTGTCTCAAGGCCCCTACGATTATCCCATCTCTAAGAATCTCAAGACTTGTGAAGAGGTTACTGACTGACTCCTGTGCTGAACTAACGAATCTCGTTTTTCATGTTCTCGAAAGTAGAGTGAACTATCTTTTTGAACTGGAAACGAGATACACAATCGCTAGAGTGCGAACCTGAAGGATAGTTGTGTTCTTTTACGATTATCAAGTGATCACTCCTATCAAAGGATATTCACCCAACAGCGACAACTATAGGGCAATAACACGGTGTCGATGGGATACAGAGCAGCACGAAAAAGGGAGACAAAAAAGTCCCTGAATAAGGCACTCCTACTCCCCCTGATTCATTTTTGAAGTCTCTTTGGAAAGTCAGAGCAGCCTCTGAATTTTTCAATGGTTGGGGATATAGTCGTTGAAGCGAAGCCTATCGCCACGCCGACTATCAAATAAGAGATTGGGCCCCTTCGTAAAGATGGATAAGGAAGGAAAAGGTATGCAAGTTGAGGAGAAGGCTTCTTTTAGGACTACGATTGCCTTCCCTCCCTAACTCTTATTGGGATAAGGCTTGTAAGCTTCTTCTTTGATAGCTAGATGTGACTCCAGTAGTTTCTGTACTGAAATCCCTGAGTCAGGTTGTTCCTGTCAGGTTATACAAGATATGACAGAAGAGATTAGATCGATCAAGTGATAACCGAAGATAGGGTCCATGATATCCACTTCAGTTCCTTTCTATAGCCATAGTTCAATATTAATTAGACTAGAAGATTGCTTCATCTTTAATGATTGGGTGGAAAAACCGTTTAAGGAAGGGAACATCACTCTCTCTAAGTCAGTTTTGGTGGACCCTCCCCCAACAAACCAATACCAGTTGTCTACACGAGGTAAAACACCATTAATACCTATCTATCCAATTTTCAATATTTTGAAAAATCTCAGTTCGTTAACATTCACCCTTTGGTCTCCTCTTCCTCTTCTTAATCAAACTTCTTAATCAAAATCAATTTTTACAAACGATGGTTGATTAATAATTGTATTAAAATCATTCATATGCTTTGTCACGGAAGCACCTTCTCTCATCTTAAGATTAAATAATGTTTTCATAAGATGTACCTTGTTATTTACAGAAGGCTTCTCATTCATATCGGACAAGATCTTCATCAACCCTGTTGTGGTTGTCTCCTTTGCCATGTTACTTGCCATGTTCGTGGTCAATGTCAATCGAATGACTCCTAATACTTGTCTGTCAAGGCCCAATCTTCATTTGACATCTTTTCATGTTTTTCTCCTAAGAGAGGGAGATGTAATTTTCTACCATACAGATGATCTTCAATTTGCATCTACCAGAATGCGTAATCTGTTCCATCAAACTTATTGATCCCAGGTACAGATCCTCCTTCTTCTCCAACCATTGCTTTCTTCCTCAAACGTTGCTCTGATACTAGGTGTTGGGGGGATTTAATTGAATACTACTAAATCCTAAGTCCCTGAAAGCAAAAAATAATGCGAACAAAGGATACAAAATCACTACGCACACAAACACAAGATTTATAGTGGTTCATTCTCCGTATGAGAGCTATGTCCACTTTGCCGCTGCGAAATTTCACTATGAAGAAGAAGAAAAATTACAAGAATCTCTCAAGCCTCACAAATTGTCTCACTCACTAAACCCTATTTGGTGGCTCTCACTCTAATTGTGGCTTTGCCTTCTATTCAATTTGTGTTGTCTAACTTTAGGACTTAACCCCTTTTTATAGGTAATACACGTGACACAATTCCTAATAGGACTCAAATCCCATATCCTAATAAGAATTATATTTGTAATTCCTAATACAATTATAATCCTATTTCCAATTGTATTCTTAAAAAAAAAAAAAAAAAAACCAATTATACTTAACCACAAATTAGGAAAATCCATGTCATAATCCAACTCTAATTTGGATTGAATTTGGCTCCACAATCTCAACAATGTCGTTAAAAATGGAGTCTAGATTTAGTTTATATTAAGACTTATATAGGAAAAAATGACGTTAATTTTTGATAATTATAAATACTTTTAACAGCAGCAAATGTGATGTTAATTATCAGAATTATAAGTACTTAGTACTATAATTAAGTAATGCTTATGCTTGAGATTCTACGTACAGTAGTAGAGAAATTATTTGCATGGAAAGTATAGAATCCTGGAATGGAACTTGTAGGCGCCATGAAAAGACCTGGTTTGCAAGTATAAAAATTGACTACCAATAGTCTTTCTTTTTCTTCTTCTCTATAAATATAATCAAATCCTTCATTTCTTCTTCTGCGTTTTGCTTATTTCTTCTTACGTACTTACTTCCATCTACTTATTCATATCTCTGCAATTATCACTCTGTACACTTTTTGAGTTTCTTTCTCTTATTTAGTTATTTAATTACAACCATTCGCTTATTTCCTTTGTTGCAGTCTCTTGTTTAAGATTGCATACATTTTAGAGTTGAATTTTATGGAAGATTTTCAACTGTGTGCTCTTTTGTTTGCTCATTGATTTTGATTTTCTCCGTACACTAAACTTTACATATTCTAAATTTTGATCATTTTTCCATGTTTAGACTAGCCAAGTGTTGATATTGTTTATCATTTCTTTGAGTGCCAAAAATTTTGTCCATCTCTACAGAGCTTTAGACAAATTGGCTTGTATCATAAGGAAGATTTATGACAATTTTTTGTGATATTAGGGCAATTAATGAAAAATTTCTTTTATGCGATTTGGAGATTCTATCAACCAAGCTTATTTCCCCTTGATTATATATATTCTTATAATCATGAAAAGAAGGATTCTTTTCAGCAACGTATTGTATGGCACTAGGGTTTGTTATATATATTCATTCAGATTATTGAGTCCATGGATCAATCAACTTCCATTAAAACTTAAATGGGTAGGCATTTTTTAGGTCTGATTGTTCAATATGTGATTCTTATAATTTAAGAAATATTTGTTCAAGTTCATTAATTAAGCCTTGATGTGTTTCAAATTTCTTTACTTTTTATGCATCAAATGGGATTTTGTTAAGTGTTACTAATTTGGTGTTGATTAGGAAACAACAGTTGAAATTGTTTAGACTGAATGGGTAAGTCAATCGTATTGTATGGATTTGTTGTGGTTGAGCAACCAGAAGCCATAAAATAATTTATGGAGCAGATTTTGGGTGAAGGGACTGTCATAGATGTGGGAGTTTAGCAACAGGAAGGTTTAAAGGGCTATGCAATTGTACACTTCACAACAACTGAAGTTGCAGATACAATCAAGTCATTGGCTGACGAACGCCTTTGGTATGGGAATTCTTACTTGAAAGCTCAAAATATGGGTGAGGGACCAAAACCAAGTCACCTTCAGCATATGATTAAGGATGTAAAGTTGCACTTTGGTTTTCAATTGTCAGACATAAAGTTTTCATCACTATGGACTCAAGAAAATGTTTTTGTCGAGTTTGGATTAGGACTAAGAAAATTTATCTTTTTTCTATCTCATAATTCTGTGGAATATAAGCTTCAACTCCCGTACGAGAGCATTAGGCTAGTTGAGTTGCGCCGTCTACAAGACAAGAGGTTTATCATCATTCAAGTGTGTTGTTTAAACTAATTTGTATTGTATTTTTTTATTTTTTATTTCTGCAATATAGAATTGCTTCTTATTGTACTCTACTGCTACATAGTTTGCATTATTTAAGATTTTATTTCGATCGCTAGTGGATGATTTGGTACTTAAGGCTATAGTTAAAAATTGTTCTCGTTCTTAAAATTGCTAGCAATAATACATTTTAATCTGTGTGACAACTGAGGACAATTCTTAACATGTTCTTTTTCATCTTTCTGTGTTGCTATTGTTAGTTTTTTAGTGTTCCTCGGATATATTCCAAAGATTTGCCTGATCAAACCTTTTTTAGAGATGACACTGATGTTCAGTGGATTCATGAAGTTGATTTTACTCCATCCTCATGCATTGGCCAATCTACTGCTTTATGTTTGGAACTCCCAACCACTGGTTATCTTTCGGATTTTCAGAAAGATTTCGCTTACTACAAAGAAACTGTAAGGAAACTCGTTGTGGAGAGAGGTTCAACTTCCTCTTGCTACTCTGATCATGTCCCAATTGTAAGTCCACTCGAAGGATTTAACTTGTCATTTTGTATCCTGTTTAAGATTAATACCTTGGTTCAACATGGTTGTACTCCTAGGCCAGCAGTAGATGATAAATTTTTTTCGGATGGTTGAACCGCATAGAAGAAATGTGGCATTTGTAGAACATGCTCTTGAGACACTGTTTTATTCAAAACGATGTTGCTTTGAACCTCGACAGTGGCTCAGAGAACAATACCAAAAGTACAACATGGCTGCAATACCCACTACAACATTATGCATTTCTAGCCATTGCGTTCATTATAGCTAAAAGTATGAATTTGCGTAGCTAAATGATTTACCTACAAATGCAATGTTTTGTAGCTTATCGTAGCTAGAAGTAGCGCAGCTAAAAGTTAGCCATGTAACTTTTTGCTTACGAAGCTAATAGTTTATATTTTTTGCTATAGATGAGATTTATATGTAACTAAAAACTTAAATGTTTTTGCCATAACAATAATAAGCTTGTAGCAAAAGCTTTGCCTTTATAGCCATGCAGAATAGTTTGTATAGCTATGTTTGCATTTTAGCTACACAAATATAAATTTATAACTAGATCTTGAGAACTCCTACTACAAAAATAATATCCATAGCAAATATATTAACCTTATGGCTATGTGTCCACTAAAATCGTACCTAAATAAAAAGATCATTTGCAATATATAGTGAATTCGTAGCTAAGATATTGTTCTGGACATATGTATTAATAGCTAAATATTGAAATTATTTGCTATGAATACTTTTGATTTGTAGCTAAAGTTAATAATTATTTGCAATGGAACAAATAATTTATATCAAGAATTTATAATTTTTTGCTTTGATTAAAATTAATTATAACAACTATTGCTATAATTAACAAATTTAATAATAATTACAATATTTTTATATTAAATAGATAATATGACATCATAAGAAAAATTCTAATATAAAAATAAGACATTAATGAAATCATTTTCAACTAAATAATTGTCTACTCATAAAATCCTTCATCCTAGTAATTTAAAATGTTATCAACTAATATTTTTTACAAAATATGACATTGAAGTATGAATGCTTCAATGTCATTACTACCACTTGAGCATCCCTCTACTCTTAGAGCTCATTCCAACGCTACCCTTTCTTGGAAGGTTCCAATAAGACGTTGTTTTCAGGAATCTCAATAGGTGATGATGAGAGTCTACTGTAAAGTAGTAGTTCATGAACGACTTCCTTGGGTTCCATGTATTTTTCGTCCAGTGAAGACATCTTCGCCTTGAGCTCTTCTTCAATCTTGCTCTTACTCAAGTGTGTGACTGTGTGTATGCGTTGAGAGAGTAATAAGATAAATGTGCTTCATACCAATACAAACTCGGATAAGTATTCAATACTTGTCTGCCCAAACCAAGCATTTTGCGGCGTCGTTTTAATTTACCTGCAAAAATGTAATATTAATTAATAATTATTTAAATTAATAGTAAAAATGAATATTCAGTTTGACTGTTTGGCCGAGTATAGAGAATAAAAGTGGAATGCAAATTGCATAATAATTATGTTTAATGATACATCATCTAAGACTAACAAAAAGCCATACTTCTTCCGAAGCTTCACAAGTTCAACCATTGGTGCAATGTCTCCATCCATACTAAACAAGCTGTAGAAAGAAGAGAATTAAGCACATCATCAGATAAGATGCCAGAAGTTAAAAAATCAGGATTTTCAGCAGTAAAAACATTAAAAAATAAATAAATAACACAACAAATAAACAATCTGTCAAACATATGGAATATTACCAAAACACCTAGCAAATATTTCCAAAAGACTAACTGTGAACCATAGAACAGTAAGGTTTCATAGACAAGATGCAAAATATCCAAGGTATAACACATTCATAAACGGAGTTATTTTAACTCAACTCATGCTTTAACCTTGTGGCTGCTTGAGGCTTACGCCTTAATATTTTGGAGATCCAAATGTTCATCTTACACTTTTCCGCAAGATCACTAAATAAGCTAAAGTCCAATATACCATCCCTCCAAGTTTCCTTTAGCTCTCCCTCAAAATCGTCCTACAAATATCTAACACATATTTTTAAACAATCTAGTAGTTGGATTAAATGGGTGACCCTTTGAAATTAATTTTGTCTGTCCCAACAATAAATCTTATTGCTTATTAGTTGCCTAGTATATGGAGGAAAATTAAAAGTATAGGGAAAAAAAAAAAAAAAAAAGAATGGCATCCTAGAACAAGCACCAGACTCTGAATATTTGTGATAACTATATCTATTTCTTAAGTTATCTAACCAAAGGGAAGACAAAAGCTATAATATTAAAGGAAGGAATTAAGAAAAGATGACAACCTGTTAGTCACAACAACTTTTTTCTTCATTGTGCAACTTGATCTATCATAACACAAATCCATTACAGTGACAAGAACAATGGAAATAACAGATGGAACAAAAACTAATCTATGGAATACTTTAAGAGAGAAGTGAAATGCTTACAGCAGTGCCTTGAGATGGGACATGCCATAGTGTTTATAGATAAGCACTTTTTTGTTCTCCCAGCAAGATGAATACCATCAATTATAGACGCATGGTTTAGTGCATCAGAAAATATGGCAATTTTTTCATTTTTCAAAGGTTTATCAGCAGCAGCTAGGAGTGAGGCAATGCTTCCAATTGCAACCATCACAGACATATTGGCTGCAAATCTTGTAGGACAAAAAGGACAATCCTAAAGCATAAATTGGGACAAGAATTGATCAGTTTTTAGATTATTGTAGTAAACATATTAGCAGCCAAATGAAAACTAATATCAATGATTGAAATCATAATTAGCAAAATTAATCAAAATTAAAAAATAAAGGAGAGAGACATAAGAAATATGAACGTACATATGAAAGGGGTAGGGAGAGGAAAAGAAAAAGGCCGGAATTTCCCCTGAGGAGGTCGTTGATGGGAGAGTAGAGAACAATGATGGAGGAGACCAAAGTGGTGAACACCCCCCAAGAATACCACATAAAGGTGACAGGATTCACTCGATCAATGAACACTTGAATTGAACTCGCCCATCTTTTTGGGCACAGGGACGTGAGAACCAATCTGAGTAATCAACCCCTTTTTTACAAAAATCTGCCTCTTGCATTATACGACCTTTTGGCTTCCTCTTTCACTTGAATTTCCAAGGGGGAGAGTTGTCGTTTCTGACCACTTTCCTTGAATTTCCAAGGGGGAGAGTTGTCGTTTCACAGCCACTCCTCTACAACTCCCTTTCGCCTAACATGATAAAAAACGAAGATAGAGAATTGCATAGATAGGAGGAGACGAAGCAACCCATTTGTCGTGAACGGAACAATTGAAGAAAGAAAGAGAACGATGGCCCCTTTCACCGAGGGGACATCGTCGGAGAACAATGTCGGGACAGGGTGAGAAACTTTCCTTCTGTTGGTTACACCTTTTGTAGTGATGTGGCATTTTTAAATGACACGTAGGAGTCAAAACTGGAGTTGGCTGGTCAAAGTAATTTGTTAAGACAAGAGGGCGATTCTGTCTTTTCCCTTTTGTTCGAAACCTAAATCGAATTAGGTTTTGTGTGCGCACTCATTTCTCTCTTTTCTCTCTTGGTTAACGAGAGAGAAACGGTTAGAGGTCTTTGTCTTTGGAAATCCAATACCCGTCCATGGAATCAACGGTGATGGTAGGTGTGTGTCCTTTCTGTTATAGCCTCTGCATTACGTATAAATGCGTCTTGATTTTCTGTTTTGGTGTGCAATGTATGAGTGGTGAGAGCATCGGGTATACGGGTGTGTAATCAGAGGGTTTGTATCGGGTTGATGCCTTGGTGTAAAGGGGTGAGCCGATTCTTCTGTAAGGTTTCTCAAACTCATAGTAAAATACTTTTCTGGTTGCCTTTGAAGAGTGGATGTAGGTAATCTTTTAGATTACCGAACCACTATAAATTGGTGTCTCTCTTGTCTATTTTCTTTTACTGTTTTTATCTTCACTTTTATACTTGTTATGATTTGATCTGGACTATTGCATGATTCACTTTATTTTGGGTCTGTTTTACAACATATGGTATCAGAGCTTTGTTGTGGAGTACCTAGGTTCATTAATTCTAGGTTGTGAGATCCAATTTTTAATCTGTAGTAATCTAGGGTTTTCTACAGTTCTGTCTACTACTTAGGGTTTTTCGGTTGGTCTCTAAAATTTGGGGCTTTTAGTTTCTAAGTCACTAGGAAGGTTAGAAACTTAGAAATGTCTAAGTATGAACTGGAGAAGTTTACAGGAGATAACGATTATGGGTTGTGGAAGATGAAAATGAGAGCTGTCTTAGTCAAGGATGGGTTATCTGCTACCTTAGAGGGTGAGGAGAGTTTACCTGAAAGCTTATCTGAAAAAGAAAAGAAAGAACTTCTAGATAAGGCTTACAGTTCTTTAATCCTAGGGCTAGGAGATAAAGTTCTAAGAGAGGTTAAGAAAATGAATACACCAAAGAGAGATTTGGGAAAAAATTAGACTCCCTATACCTATCTAAGTCTTCACCAAATAGGTTAGTTCTAAAACAAAAATTTTTTAGTTTTAAAATGGATGAAAACAAGGTCTTAGGTGACAACATAAATGATTTTAGAAAACTGATTCAAGACTTAGAAGGCCTCAGTGTTACCATTGAAGATGAGGATCAAGCTGTAATTCTTCTGAATTCTCTTCCCAAAAGTTTTTCAAATTTTGTTGATACTCTGAAGTATGGTAGACAAACTCTAAAGCTAGATGAGGTTGTGGTAGCTATTACTACTAAGGATACTGAGTTTAGGAAGGAGGGTAAGTTAGATGGGGAAGGTCAGAATGTGGGGGTAGGTGCGAGAAAAAGGGGGTTTAAGAAAGGTCATTTTAGAAACAGATCCAAGTCAAAATCCAAGTTTGTCGGGAAGTGTTTCCCTTTGTCATAAAGAGGGACACTTCAAAAGGGTGTCCCAGGATAGGAAGAAGAGATCAGGGGAGAAAGAGGCTAGTGGTAGTGTTGATATAGCCTCAGATGGTTATGAAAGCTCTGATGTCCTTGTAGCTTCTGATAGGGAATCTGAATCTGAGTGGATTTTGGATTCTGGTTGCACTTTTCACATGACTCCAAATAGGAGCTCTCTTATGAATTTTCGAAAGTTAGGATCTGGCAAGGTTCTAATGGGAAATAATGCAGTATGTAGTGTATTAGGCATTGGGGATGTGAGATTAAGTCTTCATGATGGTAGTTCTAGAATTCTTTCAGAAGTTAGGTACATACCTGAGTTAAAAAGGAACCTGATTTCCTTAGGTAGTCTGGACTCTAATGGTTTTAGTTACAAAGCTCAAGGTGGAGTCATGAAAGTTACAAAAGGGTCCCTGGTGGTTATGAAAGGAGAGAAAAGGAATGGTCTATATGTTTTGAATGGATCCTTTATTCTGGGCAAGAGCGGTAACATCTCAGAAACCTAATCAAACCTCTATTTGGCATAAAAGGTTAGGACACATTAGTGAGAGAGGCTTAATTGAGTTAAGTAAGCAGAATGCTTTAGGGGGGGATAGGATTGAGAAACTTGAATTCGTGATCATTGTGTTTATGGGAAGATGAGTAGAATCGGGTTCGGTGTGGGAAACCAACTGTTCTAAGGGTATCTTAGAATATATTCACTCGATGTGTGGGGGCCGAACCAAACATCCATCCTTGGGAGGATATAGATACTTCATTAGCATTATAGATGATTTTTTCTAGGAGAGTCTGGATCTATTTTCTAAAAACCAAAGATGAAGCCTTTAGGAAATTTAAGGATTGGAAGATCATGATTGAGAACCAATGCAGGGAAGAAAATCGGGAAACTAAGAAGCAGATAATGGGAGGGTGGAGTTCATTAATGCGAGTTTGATAATCTGTGTAGGGAGAGTGGAATTCTAAGACATAGAACAGTTAGATACACACCTCAGCAAAATGGTTTAGCAGAAAGGATGAATAGGACCATTCTTGAGAAAGTTAGGAGCATGCTATCTGATTCTAGATTACCTACTAGGTTAGGCGGGGAGTGCTCACCACACCTGACTCATTTGATTAATATGAGCCCATCCTCAGCTCTTAGCTTTAGAACACCTATGGAAAAATGGTCAGGGTACTTGCTGATTATAGAAACCTTAGGGTGTTTGGATGTAATGTTTTTGTGCATGATAAAACTGATAAGCTAAAACCAAGGGCAATCAGATGTGTTTTCTTAGGATATCCTGATGGTATAAAAGGCTATAGGTGTTGGGATGTTGTAGGACAAAGGTGTATAATCAGTAGAGATGTTAGGTTCAAGGAGGATGAAGTGTTTGGCCTAAATCAGAGTGGTTTGAGTGAAAGTGAAAACACAGTAAGGGCAGAATCCATAAACCTAGAGTTAGGTGAAGAAAACCCAAACACAGACGATCTTGAACAGGACCACAATACGATGATCAACTGTTGAAGATGAACCTACCATAGAGGACAGGTGATGAAAATGATAGAGTTGAAAGGCGGTTTGCAAAACTACCAACTAGCTAGGGATAGAGAAAGAAGAGAAATCAGGTTGCCTAGGAGGTACTCACATGCTGATATAGTTGCTTTTGCCCTTCAAATTGCTGAAGACACTGATGAGGAACCTAGAACTATTAAGGAAGCCATGAGTTGTAGGGAATCTAGGCAGTGGAAGCTAGCTATGCAAGAAGAATTTGATTCCTTAATTAAAAACCAAACCTGGATTTTAATTAACAAACCTAAGAAGCGAAGGGGTGGTAAAATGTAAATGGGTTTTTAAAAGGAAGGAAGGCATACCGGGGTAGAAGCTCCTAGGTTTAAAGCGAGGTTAGTGGCCAAAGGGTTTACACGGAGGTTGAAGGGGTGGATTACAATGAGATCTTCTCACTGTGGTGAGACATACAACCATTAGGATCTTGTTGTCTTTAGTAGCTCGGTTTGGCTTAGAATTAGAGCATTTGGACATCAAAACGACCTTCTTGAATGGTGATTTAGAGGAGAAAATTCGATGGAACAACTTTGAATGCTTTGAAAGGGGAACTAAAAAATCAGGTATGCTTGTTAAAAAAATCCTTGTATGGCTTGAAGCAGTCTCTAGCGGTGGTATAGGAAATTTGATTTTTTCATGTTAAATCTTTGGGTTTATCGGGAACGCGGTTTTGATGGTTGTTTTTATTTCAAATGTTTATACGGAGAATGCTATATATATACATCCTTTGTATGTGGATGATATGTTGCTAGCTTGTAAGGATGTCTCAGAAATTGATAAATTTAAGGGAGAAATGAGTAAACATTTTGATATGAAAGATCTAGGACAAGCTAGGAAAATTTTGGGTATGAACATTGAGAGAAATAGGAAAAGCTGGAAGCCTCATCTGTCACGAAAGAATATCTTTGAAAAACTGATCAAGAAGTTTAATATGATTGACTCTAAGCTTTGTTAAAACACCTTTAGGTCAACATTTTAAGCTTAGTGTAACCCGGTGTCCAAGCGAAGAAGATAAGGAAGAAATGGCTAGTATACCATATGCCAATGCCATAGGAAGTCTGATGTATTTGATGGTGTGCACCAGACCAGACTTAGCTTTTGCTGTTAGTGCAGTTAGTAGGTTTATGAGTAATCCGGGAAAACCTCATTGGGAAGCTGTTAAATGGATCCTTAGGTATGTGAAGGGTACTCTGTCCACTGGCATAGTTTACAGTAGGGTAAAAATTCTGGAAAATCCCATCATGGGATGTGTAGATGCCGATTATCTTTGGAAACATTGACAATAGGAAGTCCATGAGTGGTTTCTGTTTTTCTATTTGGAATAACTTGGTTTCCTGGAAAGCTAATCTGCAGGCTATTGTAACTTTGTCCACTACCGAAGCAGAGTATGTTGCAATCACAGAAGCAGTCAAGGAGGCCATGTGGCTAAGGGGGATGCTGATTGAAATGGGAGTGATCCAGCAGCATGTTCCTATTAAAAGTGATAGTCAGAGTGCTATTTTTCTGTGTAAAAATCAGGTATTTCATGAGAGGTCGAAGCACATTGATGTTAGACTTCATTTCATAAGAAACTTGATAGAAGACAAAGTTATCAAGGTGGAGAAAATCCCTGGTAAGGAGAATCCAGCAGACATGTTCACCAAGGCAGGTAACCTTAGACAAGTTAAGGCTCTTGAGCCTTACGCATATCGAAGAGAATTAAGAAGAATTTTCAGGGGGCAACTAGAAAGGGAGAAGATCAAATGCCAAGGTGGAGATTTGTAGTGATGTGGCATTTTTAAATGACACGTAGGAGTCAAAGCTGAGTTGGGTGGTCAAAGTAATTTGTTAAGACAAGAGGGCGATTCTGTCTTTTCCCTTTTGTTCCGAAACCTAAATCGAATTAGGTTTTGTGTGCGCGCTCATTTCTCTCTTTTCTCTCTTGGTTAACAGAGAAAGAAACGGTTAGAGGTCTTTGTCTTTGGAAATCCAATACCCGTCCATGGAATCAACGGTGATGGTAGGTGTGGTGTCCTTTCGTTATAGCCTCTACATTACGTATAAATCGTCTGATTTTCTGTTTTGGTGTGCAATGTATGAGTGGTGAGAGCATCTGGGTATACGGGTGTGTAATCAGAGGGTTTGTATCGGGTTGATGCCTTGGTGTAAAGGGGTGAGCCGATTCTTCTGTAAGGTTTCTCAAACTCATAGTAAAATACTTTTAAGTTGCCTTTGAAGAGTGGATGTAGGTAATCTTTGATTACCGAACCACTATAAATTGGTGTCTCTCTTGTCTATTTTCTTTTACTGTTTTTATCTTCACTTTTATACTTGTTATGATTTGATCTGGACTATTGCATGATTCACTTTATTTTGGGTCTGTTTTACAACACCTTTCCTCGATATGGAATAATGGTTTTCAGGATGGGCGGCTATGGGGAAAAATTTAGGATTTGAATTATAGGGTTAGAAAAAAAATTCTTTATTTTTGGGAAGTGAGGTGGCACATAAGTGTCGTGGTCATTACACATACTTTTTGGTCATTATTTATTTGGCATTATTTTTGGGGAATTATAGGTTTAGGAAAAAAAATTATGTATGTAAGAAAAATATAAACTTTTTGTTCATTCCACATGTAATGTTAATATGAAAATCTAATTTACTAAAAACAAATACAGTATATAGCTTTTGAGACTCACGACAATTTCAAAAATTAAATTTACCAAACACATTTCTATTATTTTTAAAGTTTGGTATAAACTAATTAAACTTATAGCTACAATAATCTCAAACTAGCCCTAAAAATGATATATTTTACTCATTAAAATATATGTATAATCATAAAATATATTTTGATATATATTTAATAAATATTACAAAATATACTAAAATAATTTATCTTAATTAAAATTTATTAAATCAAATAGTTAAAAAAAATCAATAGAAAAACTGTTAGAATTTGACAATAAACTATCGAAATCAAGCAATTGCTGCCAAGATATATCGATGTCACAGCTAGTCCTATAAGGACCAGCATGAACTAATCTGTCAGAGTTTGGTGGTTTCACCGGATTCTGACAAGCCATTTGGCCACAAAAGGCAATCGAATGTTTTGCAACCTTTTGTGGCCAAATTGCTTGTTGTAATCCTTTTATAAATCAAATTATTTCATAATCATCTTCAAACTTGATCAATTTTAAAAGTTGTTTAGCTTAAAACTTAAATGATTATTTTTAAGCTACAACAACCTCTAGCACACTCTTACTTTTCTAAACTTAAATTACAATTTTATCATCTTTAAAAATTACTAAATAGGATATAATTTTTTTTTCATATAATTTGTAACTAAATATTATCATTATTTGCAATGGAACAAATAATTTATATCAAGAATTTATAATTTATTGCTTTGATTAAAATTAAGTGTAATAAATATTGCTATAATTAACAAATTGAATAATAATTACAAATTTAAAGCAATTTTTTTTTTTTATATTAAATAGATAAAATGACATCATAAGAAAAAATCTAATATAAAAAATAAAACATTAATAAAGTCATTTTCAATCAAATAATTGTCTACTCATAAAATCCTTCGTCCTAGTAATTTAAAATGTTATCAACTAATTTTTTTTTACAAAATATGAATGCTTCAATGTCATTACTACCAACCTCAATTTAAATATGTATTAAATAAGCTGTCAATGTTCTAGATGTTGCTATTGCCATCTCCGGTCGCTGACATTTGTGACTCCACCTTCTTAATCTCTTTTTCTTACTTTATTTTTTTACAATAATCTTGTACCATTGTATGAAAAATTTTATGAAAGTATTAAACCAAAGACATAAACAATGAAAAAAATTTTAAGAAGGTAATTTTGCAGTATTTTATATGATTTAATTTGTATCATATCTCCTATAATTTTAACCGTATTTTATATGATTTAATTTGTTTTTTTTTTTTTTTCTATTTTCTTGAATTTTCTATATATAATTAACATTAAACAAATGTTGTCATTCTCAAATATTAATAATATTATTAACGCTATCATCATCATCATCTAAAACATACATACAAATCCATATATACAAATATGTAGCATTACCAATTCTCATAATATCTCATATTTAATTTATACCTAAAATCATCTATATTTCATAAAGTGTTAGTTTTAAATCACCATAGAGAAGACAAAAACCTCAGAGATATTTGAAAATAAAATTTGTATAGCTAGATACCTTAATTAGCTCCGAATTTCAATATTTTATAGCTAATGCACAAATAATAGCTATAAAGTTAAACTTGTAGCTAATAATGGTACTATATGCCATGTAAATAAAATGTTTATAGCTAAATACATTAATTAGTTACATTGCTTTACCATAGCTAATACATTGTAGCTAAATGACTAGTCATTACCACGATTTTAATAAGTTGAAGTGAGAGATGAATATTAGCTTTAAGGGAGGAAATCTTATCACTAAAATTATTTCAATTATCTATAAATATTGACTTTTGTAGCTGTAAATATGTATTTGCTACAGTTTTCCTTTCTGTAGCTAATTTTCATAGCTATATGTGTATATTGTTGTAGTGACCTCTTATGTTACCTGCCATCAGTTTAAGTCACGTATTGGTATATATGCGCAGGGTTCTAGTCACCCCATCTAAAGTATATTTCTTTGGTCCAGAGATTGTTCTATCCAGTAATGTGTTACGCACATATTCTAATGATGGTGAGAACTTTATTCGTGTTTCTTTTGTTAATGAGGATCTTGTAAAAATACATCCAACTGATTTATCTCCTCGAGCATCTTTGGCGAATATTGAAAGGCATACTAGAGTTTATCAAAAGATATTGTCAACTTTGAGAACTGGCATTGTTATTGGAGATAAAAAGTTTGAATTTCTGGCCTTTCTAATAGTCAACTGAAAGATAATTCTGTGTGGATGTTTGCATCTAGACCAAGGCTAACTGCAAGTGAAATCAGAGAGAGGTTGGGTGATTTTAGCTCGATAAGGAATGTGGCAAAATATTCTACTAGACTCGGTCAATCATTCAGCTCCTCCAGGGAAGTTGTGAATGTTGATAAGAATGAAATTGAAGAAATTTTTGATATAGAAGTTGAAAGGGGGGGAGTCAAATATGTTTTCTTTGATGGCATTGGGAATATTAGCTACATTGGCTCATATGGTGGTTGGAAAGTGTGGCTTCAGAATTGTTCCATTCGTCTTTCAGATTTGATATGGCTGGTACAAAGGTGTCATAGCGGTTGATCCAACTTCATCAATAAAGTTATCAATGAGACCAAGTATGTCCAAATACAAATCAGATAATGTTAGTCTTGATATTTTGGAATGGAGCAAGTATCAGATGTGTTATCTTAATCGCCAATTTGTGATACTTTTGTTGACTCTCGGTGTCAGGGATTATGTGTTTGAGAAGAAGCAGAAATATGTGATTTCTCAACTGGATACAATTTTAACATATCCCTTAAAGGAACAAGAAGCACTTAACTTGATATCTTCAAGAGCGATCACATATGTACTGAAAGATATGCTTGACCATTATTCTAAGCCACATGAAGAACCATTTCTTTCAATGATGTTGCAAATATTTCGCTCGTTAATATTGAAAGACTTGAAAACGAAAAAAAGAATCTTTATCCCAAGGGGACGAGCAATGATGGGGTGTCTAGATGAGACAGGAATCTTTGAATATGGTTAGGTGTTTGTGCAATGTTCAAGTCGCCAGACTGAGTTATCAACCAATTCCTTAGCTTTGTTTAGTGGTAGAGTGTCAAACCAAAGTAGCATAATAAGGGGAATGGTAACTGTTGCGAAAAATCCATGTCTACATCTTAGAGATGTTCGTGTTCTAAAGGTTGTCGATGTTTCGGCCTTGCACCACATGGTGGATTGCATAGTATTTCCAGCTAAAGGAAAGTGGTCAGCTTGTCATATACACCACATAACATGCTTACACATGCACAAAACATAGATTGTCTTATTACATATTATATGTTTCTTGCTTGCATGCAATATTAATATCAAACTCAGAAAATTTCTAAATTGGTCACCACCCTCTTAAAGATCACATTACATTCTTCTTGTGCACTGATATTTTGTTTTCTTAAGCATAATTTCTCTATAAAGCATATTTACAGTGACATTATTTACATTGTTAACTAGACCTCATTTCGATGAATGTTAGGGGAGTGATTAGGATGGAGATATCTACTTTGTTGGGATCGTGATCTCATTCCTCCTCGCTAGTATCCACCTATGGATTATGCTTCTCCACCACCTAAGATTCTTGATAATGAAGTTACAATTGAGGTATTACTCAATCTAGCTTGCCAAGAATTGTTCAAACACAAACATGATTTATGGCTTATTGCATTAGTTCATTTTCTTTTGAATTCTAATGAGTGCATGTTTTTTTCTATGCCTTAACATAGACACTATTGTGGCACAGAATGTGGAGGAGTATTTTGCAGATTACATGGTCAATGAAAACTTGGGAATAATCTGTAATGACAATATTGCATTTGCAAATATTAGTCCTTACAAGGCAATGTGTTGGCAATGTATTCTTCTTGCAAAGCTAGCCTCCATTGCTGTTGACTTCTAAAAAATCGGAGCACCTGCTAAAATCCCTCAACGTTTACAAGTTAGAAATTTTCCGGAGTACATGGAAAAGCACGAAAAGAATCCTATGAATCACGAAGTGTGATTGGGAAACTTTATTGTGAGGTAAAAGATCTTGTGCCAAAGATGGGTACTATCAAATCCTCCTTCACCTCAGATAAGGTGAGGCAATTTTATGACCTTGACATGGAAGTGGAGGGCTTCAAGGACTACATTGATGATGCTTTTTATTACAAACGTGAGTATGATTATAGATTGGGAAATCTGATGGACTATTTTAGGATATCAACCGAGGGTGAAATACTCAGTGGTTAAATAATGAAAATAGCAAAATCTTTCAGAAAGAAAAGGGATTTGGAACGAATCAAATTGGCCATGAAGTCATTGATAAAGGAAGCCAGGGAATGGTTCAACAAGAAGGAAAATGAATATGATGGTCTTGAGAAAGTATTCATCAAAGCATCAACTTGGTATTATGTTACATATCATCCAAGTTTTTGGGGTCGGTACAATGAAGGACTAAATCGCGAGCATTTCCTTAGTTTTCCATGGTGTGTTCATGATAAACTTCTTGAGATCAAGAGAGACAGGCAAAGAATCCTAAGGGCTTTGCATCATTCTTCATTACAAGCCTAGTTCTTCATATGAAGTTCTTGTTTGTCGCTTGATATCATTTGAAGAGAGATGCCTTGACAAGAGTCCTTCATTATGTGAATATATATGTTTATTTGTACAATTATTCAGTTTGAGTGTCAACTTTATATTGTATTGATTGTTGTGTGTTTGTCAGTATTGTAAGTGTCTCAAAACTTCTTGTATCTTACTATTTGTTATTCAATAAATCTGTAGTTTGCTGGGTTGCCTTAAAATTTTGTTGTAAATTTAAATAAATGGCCACCTTCAAAGAAGAACATTTTGGTGAATCCATTGCACTTGTTACCACCCAATTATGAATCACATGTATCCTATTTGCACTACTTTTATTGACTTGTTGTCTGCGCAACGGATACACAAAAAACTTTCGCTCTTGTTTCAAGGATTTTGTATGATCTGCAAATGTATGTATGTATGTAACATTCTGGCCTGTCTCAATTTTTGCACAAGAGTGCGCTTGTATTTGAACTCTTATTAGCAAATATCAACTTTTAATTAGCGAAAATTTCTTTATTTCTAATGGATAATATTATTCATTAAACATTTTGGAAAATTATTTTTGAAAAACTATTTCAAGAAAGAGTTTTTTCACATATTTTAAAAATATCTTCCAATAATTAGAACAACAAAAATACATAATTTTAGAAGAAACATTATATTCAATATGCATTTAGCAATAAATATTTTAAAGAGTTTTCTTAATGTGGGTTAAAATAATAGAATCCATAAATAAATTGATAACTCTTATAAAGATATTATTTATTACAACAAATATTTTTAAACATACTTAATATTTGCAATGTTATTTTCCTTAACAATGTTAAATTAATTAAAATCTTTAAATTAAATTAATGGAAAAATAAGAAGAAAGATAAGGTCAAAATAAAATATGATTGTGGGGTCCTACTCCTACAAGCAACTTAAGGAAGAAGGGGATAATACTCCAAAATGGGAAGCAAAAGACCCCACCTTTCATTGTCTTATTATGTACGGACAACATTTTGACCTTTTTATTTTAATTATTTATTTATTTATTTTTATATGTTGATTTTATCACCGTGATTGAGGTTATAAAATAAAGATTGGTTCATAAATTTATTCTTTATTTATTTATTTTTCTTTTTTCCTTTTCAAGTATTGATGACTCAAAACGTTTGTAGCCATATTGTAGTAAATAGTAAAACATTAATCCCCCAATGTGTTTAGCCTCCAAAAAAAAATATTATCCACTTAATATTGTCTACGGCTTTTGGATATTAGATTGACTGAATTTTAATGAATTAGTAAAAACGTTATTTTCTCACAAATTTAAACATATTAACCTAAAGGTTTATAAAAAATGCGGATAAAATCATATTTTCAAAATAGATGAATGCTCGCTACAAAAAAGACAAAACACCAAATATAGCTCACAAATAATACATTTATTAATTAGAAAATACTATGTTTATAACATTTTTTCATAAACTTTCTTTCACAACCTCGATGTAGCAGCTCACAATTGGTCAGCTCGTAAAGGGTTGTACTTGATAAATTACAGTTAGCCAATAACGAGCTACCATTTCAGGATTATGAGAGAAAATTTGTGAGAATAGGTTGTGAGTGTAACATTATTCTTATTAATTTATTAAAGAGAGGTTTCATATTCCAAAACCATCCTCCAATTCCTGGTTCATATGTAGTTACTACATCTTATACTCCACAACACATTTATGCTTTCCTTTTACTCTTTTCTTAAGCAAGAGTTTTACTTCTCTGTTAACCCTACCATACTCTTTACTTCAACCTACCAAATCATTTTTCTCCACCTCATCAACTTTCGATTGATTTAGTTAAATAATATAAAAAGGTTTTATAATTTAAGAAAAAGCTTATAAAATATAATATGAAAATAGTTTTTATTTTTTTGAATTTTGAATAAAATTGAGAAGGATTTTATATCTAAAATTGCATTTAAACCAATGTTTTAAAACCCGGCTCGGCCTGTCGATTGAATCGGGACCCGATTGGTGAGCCGGGTCGGGTGAGGCTAAAAATCAGTATTATAAGTTACACCTGCGGTTGGACCGGTGCATTGTAGCACCCGTCGATCCAACCGTTATATAAAAAAAACTAGGTCAGCTTTAAAAAAATTAAACCCATATTCCATAAATTAAATAGTTAAACCCCCCAGTCCCAAAGCAAATATCAACGATTTCCCCCCCATTTTCACGCCATTTCCCTCACTTTTGGTCTGAACCTGAAAATCTTCCACCGGAGTCTCCCTTTCATTGTTGGATTTCGTCTCTTCAGCCTTCACCGTGAACTGCTCTGCTCATCGTCAGATGGGGTACTGAGAATCTCCTCCCATTTCGCAATCTTCTTTGTCCTCTCTTCATTGTTCTTCATTGTCGATCTACTCTGTTCATCGTCGATCTTGAAGCTACATCGTCGATCTCGTCTTCGTCTTGCCCAGGAATTGTTGCCTCTTCCTCACATTTGCTTGATCTTAGCTCTTCACACTTTCACAGTTCATAGTTCATACTATTCACAGTTCACACTGTTCACAGTCGAGCTCCACCTCTCCGACAGTCAACTATCAACGATAACTCATTTTCACCAACACCAGGTAGCTGTCACCTTACTAATGTACATTTCGGCAACAAATGTTTAATTTTCTTTTGGTCAGTCAACAATTGATTTGAGTATTGAAGAATGAAGATATTACACTGAAGACTAAATAGGGAGGTACCATAAGACAAACCAACAAACAAATAATAATGGTTAACAAACTTTGTGAACAATAATGTTGTTGATGTCATCATGCTGACGTCACTGGTTAAACCAGCTGGTTCAACCAGTTAAATCCGTCAACCCGAGGCCTGACCAGCTTATCGGGTTTTGTCCCCGATCGTTTTCAAAACATTGATTTAAACAATACAAAAATCTTCTAGTAAACAACAGGACGTAATATCAACATTGGCAAACACACATCAGCAGTAGGAGTATTGCAATGGATGACCCCGCGAAGCAGAGAACCTTTGTGGAATTAAAGAGAGAGACATACAGTACTGCACAGTAGCGGCAATATTCACACAAAAGAACATTGACCTGCCATTGACGAAGACGATCAACTTACTCTTCATTCTTTACTTACAGCACTCTTCAGCTTTCTTGGCTTCTGGGTTTTTTTCTCTGGCGAGTCTTCTTCTTGCTTTTGTTTTCACTCAAAGTTCATTTCTTTTTGTTATTTAAAGAAACAAGTTGGTTTGACGAAGACGATCAACTTACTCTTCACTCTTTGCTTACAGCACTCTTCATCTTCTTGGCTTCTGGGTTTTTTCTCTGGTGAGTCTTCTTCTTCTTCTCCTTTTCTTGTTTTTGTTTTCACTGAAAGTTCATTTCTTTTTGTTATTTAAAGAAACAAGTTGGCTGTGACGAAGACGATCAACTTACTCTTCACTCTTTGCTTACAGCACTCTTCATCTTCTTGACTTCTGGGCTTTTTCTTTGGTGAGTCTTCTTCTTCTTCTTTTTTATGTTTTTGTTTTCACTCAAAGATCATTCCTTTTTGTTATTTGAAGAAACAAGTTGGCTTTGTTTACTTGCAGTTTATGACATGAACACCATACTTACAGTAGAGACCATGGAAATCTAAAAAGAAAAAAGAAAAAAAGGAATGAAATTTAGTGGCAAACTTGTAACATGAAAGTTATATGATCGTTCCTTTTAGTATTAGAAGTCTTATGTAGAGAGATTTTCGGATTATTAAAAAAAAAAAAAAAAAAAAAAAAAAAAGGGAAAAGATAGGCTTATGTAATAAAGGATTAGTAAAGTTTTTGTTATGTTACTGGGTAACGTAACCTCTAGTATTATATTAGCATCTTGGTTTAATGGTACAAGTCTCGATAATGTTACCGGGATGGCAACACAGAAAAATTCTTTTGCTGTATGCATGATTCATGAATGAGAGGGAGTGTTATTATAGACTGGCTCGATGATGTTACTCGACTATCTATAAAAGAAAAATGATAATAATTACAAGTTATGTATTGTATATTAACAGAATGCCATATTTTAGAATTAATATTTTGTTGTTAATTTGATGTTCAATGTTACTATTTTATTTTTTTCTAGTTTCTAGTTTCTGTTCTTTTCTTTTATTTGTTTCAGGAGTGTTTGTTTTGTTACATAAAATTTCCACATTTATTGAACCCATGATGGATGTAACATTTTTGCTTGGATTAGTGAAGAATGTAGATGTTTTAATTTTATGGTATATAATTTTATCTTTGCCCACTTTTATGGTAAATTTCTTGTTTTGATTTAATCGCAAGCTTATCTTTTCAAAATCACTACTGATGAGAAATGCAGACCCATCAGCATCAATTTGATTTTCCTTCTGAGTAGAACATGAATTCATATAAGATTGCTGTTCATGTTTATACACACACACGCAAGACTACCTTCTGTGATTTTTCATAAGTTTCTTTTTCTGTGGAATGATTGAAGTTAAAGTATGGCTAGATTTTAGATCTTATTTTTAATTGGTGCTCCACAAATAAGTAAGTGAAAGTTTGACCTATGGATCTTATTACCTCCTCGAGAATGTTAAGGTCAACAGTGCAACAGTATTTCTTTTTGCTGATATTGCTATGTTTCGCAACAATTTTCTTTGTTGTTTTTTAGTACTTATTTTACATTGAGAGGACTTGATTGGGGATAGTGGGATTTAAGGTGTTAACATGTTGCAAATACACGTTGCAGGGGTTGCTCCTGTACCCCTGCAAGATTCCTTCTTTACTCAGAAATAGTGGTTACCGATATTAATTTGGGAAATTGGGGTTTTGGATGCAAAACTTATATATAAATCTGGTTTGTTCCAGAATTCCTACACATGGTATGCCTAAGTCGCAGTGACTATGAGGAAGATAAATTCAACCATCTTTTCTTTCTTTCATTTTTTTTTGTTCATTATTTTTCCTGAGTTTTGGTGCTTTATATTATGTGTACAAGTGGATCCATGTACTTGCAATGGTTGACTTTTTTCTTTTTTTTTGACATGATAAAAGGGCAGCATACTTCATTTATGGGTAAAACAATTCAGGTATATGGATTCCCATGTAGTGTTACTGCAGAAGTAGTCAAGACATATCTGGAGTCACTTACAGGTCAAGGAACTGTTTATGCTATTAAAGTTAGGAAAGCAAAAAGTGGTGGTCCAAGAGCGTATGCTATTGTCCAATTCACAACCAATAGAAGTGCTGAATCTATCATCTCTTTGGCTAGACAACGCCTACGGTATGGGAGTTCATATCTCAATGCTCGGCAAATGGAGCATGATATTGTGCCGAAACCGAGAACCTTTATGCATAGCATGGAAAAAATAATGCTGCATTTTGGCTGTCAGATCTCAAATGAAACATTTGCTGTTCTCTGGAGAGGGGTGGATGTTTCTGTGAATTTTGGTATCGGAATGCGAAAATTAAATTTTTATCTGTCTTATCAACGAGTAGAATACAGGCTTGAGCTCGCTTACGAAAATATTTGGCAGATAGAACTCCATTGTCCATGCCATCAAAGAGCAAAGTATCTTCTGATTCAGGTTGCTTTTCTAATTTTGATCATTGACGATAATTCATTGCTATTTTATTTTCTTTTATTTTTCATGCAGCTTCATTGCTTGTATTGTATGAATGGAAAAAGAATGAAAGTTCTTTTATATGAATGTAGACATTCTGTTGATTTCTATTTTCTAATTTGCAAGCAATTGATGATAGTCACCTGCATTTTCTTTTTCTTATTGAAAAGAAGTTCTTTTATATGGACTGTCTCAATGCTTTTTTGACGTTTGTATTTCAAGACTTCTGCCTATGGTACTGCACTTTTTAAATAAAATTCTTACCAGTTTTCTACGTAAAAAAATTTACTTTTAACAAAAAGAAGAAAAGGGGGATGGGGGAGAGGGTATTCAGAGTCTATTGTTGAAGGTTTTTTATTTGGGATTCTGAATGGGAAAGAATGGACTAGATTTATTTAATACATATTGCAAGTGGAAATTCATGGAATTAGATGGATGGTGGAATTCAGTTATCTATATGCTTCAGAGTTGGATCTTTCAGATCATGTTTACTATTCTTCTTTCTTAGGTTAAATGTTAATTTGCTGACTGTAAAGGATTATTTTTTGGGTTTCTTTTGATTTTAAGCTACTTGGTGCTCCCCGGATTTTTGAGAAAGAAATACGCTTTTCTTATGATGAATTTGAAGACCCTTTATTTAACTTCTTTAAGGATGACCCTGATGATAAATGGGTCAGGGCAACAGATTTCACCCCCTCAAGCTGTATTGGGCAGTCTACTGGATTATGTTTGGAGCTTCCTTATCGCCTTGAACTTCCAAACTTTAAGGAAAACTTTGGTTACTATAAAGAAAGTGATGGCAGGTTTGATTTGGAAATAGGTTCTGCGTATTCTTGCAATCATAGTTTGGTTCCAATCGTTGGTCCTCCCTTTGGAATTTACTTGCCATATGAGATCTTGTTTAAGATTGTAAAGCAGAAGTGCTGTGAGAAATCAGTGAAAAACAGAGGAGTTTAAAGAAGCCGGGGTCTTGTTTGTAATGATTGTATAAGCTGCATGTACTAAGTGTAATTTCTGAATCTAAAAGCACTGCCGTTTCAATTGGCTATATAAGTGCTAATGTCTTATACAGAAATTAATTAATAAAATTCTCAATCAGTCTTTCTTCGTTCTCCAGTAGCTTCCTCTACACTTTTCTTCTGCATTTTTTGTTTCTTAGTTTCTCTTTTATCTCTTCAAATCTTTCATGGTATCAGAGCCCTAGACCAACATCCAAGGGAAAAAATTCATCCTCGATCTTGAATATTCTTGATAGTTTTAAACATGGAGGCTCATAGCTCCGGTTCAAATCTCACTCCTTCGGGAGTTCCACCCAACCTACCTGTCGTCTCTGTAAAACTGCTAGAGAAGAACTATTCGTTCTGGAGATCACAGATCCTGCCGGCCCTGACATCTCATGGTCTCGAAGGCTTTGTTACTGGTGAAAAAGAGTGTCCACCGATGATCTTGTTAGAGAAATCTACTGACACAGGACAGACAGAGAAGAAACAAAACCCTAGCTACCTCACTTGGAAGAAGATTGACCAATTCTTGGTAAGCTGGCTTTACTCCTCAATCTCTGAATCCATGTTTAGGCATGTAGCAAAATGCACTACCTCATATGAAATATGGAATGTTTTAGAGCTGCATTTCCAGTCGGTATCCAAAGCTAGGACCTTACATCTGAGAAACCTACTGCAGATTACTAAGAAAGAAGGTTGTAATGTGAGTGAATATGTGTTGAAAATGAAAGAATTAGGAGATGAATTGATAGCAAGTGGAGTGAATATCACAGATGAAGAACTTTTGCTGTATATATTAGACGGCTTAGGGCTAGAGTATGATGCTGTTGTGGCAAATCTGACAGCTTGTAGTAGTCAAACGACATTACAAGAAGCCCAATTCTTACTTCACAAACATGAGATTAGGTTGGAGAGACAGCAAAGTTCTTTGTCAAATTTTCATGAACACATGGCTTCAGCTCTTTTGGCTTCTAAACATTCTCAGATAGAGTCCTCTTTAGGTTCTCAGAATGTTTCTGGTGCTAGTAATGGGAATTTTTGTGCTCATAATTTCACTATTCCTCAGTTTCAATCAATGCCCAATTTTCAACCTTCAGATCAGAATTTCATTCACCAACAGATGCCTAGTAACAACCATTCTAGAGGAAACAGTTTAAACAGTGCAGTTCACTCGGATTTTAATCCCTCACATTCCTCCCAATACTCACAGACTGGATATAGTTTTAACCCTGGGAACCAGTCTCACATGTTTCATGCTGGAATGATGAGAAGTAGAGGCCGAGGAAGAGGATATTTTAGGCCTAAACTAATCTGTCAAGTATGTGGTAAGGGAGGACACACAGCACTGCAGTGCTATCATAGATTTGATCACGAATATCTAGGTTTCTCAGTCCCTGGATCAGTATCTGGATCTACTAGTTTCAATGGTTTCTCAGTACCTGGATCTACTGGTTTTAATGGAACTACTGGTTTTAATGGTTCACAAAGTTCTACTCCAGATCACTCTACTGAGTCAACACAAGCTCTTCTTACTACAGTCATGCCAGGGCAATTCATTCCCAGGACTGCTGCTGGAAATCCTAATCTTGGAAATTCTTTTTCATCTATAACCAATGCTCTCTTGCCTGAGACTAATACACCACAGAACTACCTTGGTTATCCTTTACAACATTCTGTTCCTCAGCTATCTCAGAATTATGTTTCATCAGTAGCTGCTCAGCATATACTAGTTGCTTCTCCTCACATTGTGCAAGACCAAACGTGGTATATGGACTCTGGTGCCACAAACCACATGACAGATGATGTCAACAATCTGATCATTAAAGACAACTATCAAGGTGGCTCAAATGTGCAGGTTGGAAATGGCCAGACAATACCTGTCTCACACAGGTGAGTCTTTTCTAACTTCAGGTTCTGCTTCTAGATTGTTGCATCTTAGAAATATGCTGTGTGTACCTCATATAGCAAAGAATTTACTAAGTATTTCACAGATTACAAAGGATAATGGTGTAATAGTTGAATTTCATGTTGATCGTTGTCTTATTAAGGATAAGAACACCAGAGATGTACTCCTTCAAGGTGTCTAAAGGATGGCTTATATCAACTGGAAGCCTCTCTTCCTGCTGTGTTTTCATCTTCAGGTGTATCTGCTCCAACTGCTTTATGTAATGTGGCTGCCTCTACTACTCTCACTAATAGGTGTAGTCATAATAATAATACTACTGATGTATTACATAGAGTGCAATCTGATGTAATTGCTAATTCTGATGTAGCTGATAAGTCAATAATGGTGTGGCATGCTAGATTGGGACATCCCCAAGAAAGAACTCTTAAGCATGTATTAAATAAATTGCATGTACATGGATTGTCTACCGATAATAAAAGTTTTTGTGAAGCCTGCCAATTTGGCAAATTGGCTCAGACTTCTTTTCCTTTGTCAAATTCTAAGACTTCCAGACCACTTGAATTGGTTTATTCAGATTTATGGGGCCCTGCACCAGTATGCTCTAGAGAAGGTTTCAAATATTATATGTTGTTTGTTGATGATTACAGTAGATACATGTGGATATACCCTTTGAAACTCAAGTCTGAAGCCTTTAAGGTGTTTACTAGTTTTCATGTGTTTGTTGAAAAACAATTAGATGCTACATTGAAGAATCTTCAAACTGATTGGGGAGGGGAGTTCAAGTCTTTTACTTCTTATCTGGAAACTCATGGCATAGGTTTTAGACACCCCCACCCCTTTATTTACATCAACGAGAATGGGAAGGTGGAAAGAAGGCACAGAACAATTACGAATTTGGTTTAACTTTGTTAGCACATGCAGGAATGCCTTTATGTTTTTGGTGGCAATCCTTTAGCAAAGCAGTGTTCATTGTTAACAAACTGCCCTCTGTTGCTCTTGAAGATGTCTCACCATATCAGAAACTGTTTGGTAAAGAACCCACATATACTGATCTTAGGGTCTTGGTATTGTTGCTACCCATACATACGACCCTATCAAAAACATAAGTTTTCTTATCACACTGAGCAATGTGTGTTTATTGGGTATAGTCCAGCTCATAAGGGGTTTAAATGCTTGTCTTCCACAGGAAAGATATATATTGTTAAGCAAGCCAAGTTCAATGAAACAATGTTTCCTTTTAAACATGATTTCAAGTGTATGCAACTGACAAATCTGGATCTTACAGGGGTATCTACAAACACCAGTTCTGAAGGGTTTTGTTCATCCTGGAATCTTGGTCATTGTTTAGATTCAAATTATGTTTTTGTCACTAATAACAATGTGTCTTCTACTGCAGAAGTAAATACAACTTCACTGGCTGCTGATGCTACTAATTCACAGTTGTCTACTGAAAAACCAGGTGGAGATTCATTATGTAGAAAGGGTCTCTTGGCACATGACTTAACAGAAGTTATAAACTTACCTGCTTACGGCAGCAAGTCAAGGGTTGATAGACATGTTACGTCTTGTCCCGGTTTGAACAGATGTTTCTAATTTTTTTGGTGATTCTTCTTTAAATACAGCAGTACCCCCTTGCTTACGATCAACCTTGACTCCCGGGAATACACTTGGAGGTTGTCTTACCCATCTCTCAGAACAATGCAGCAATGTCAGTACCTCCAGCACACACCAATGCTACTACAAACTGTCATCCAATGCTCACCATATCAAAAACCAGGAATAACCAGATTATAAGTCAAGCTTTTCTGGCCACAACCTCTATCCTTTCTGAACCAAAAAGTGTGTCTGAAGCCTTAAGCATTTCAGAATGGAAACAAGCTATGAATGAAGAATTTGAAGCATTAAAAAGGAACAACACATGGGAGTTAGTTCCTCCCACCTCCGATATGAATATAGTAGGTTGCAAGTGGGTTTTCAAGACCAAATTAAAGCGAGATGGCACACTTGAAATACAAAGCTCGGTTGGTGGCGAAAGGATTTCAACAAACACCAGGAGTTGATTACTTTGACACATTTTCTCCTGTGATCAAACCAGCTACCATTAGGATTATGTTCTCCTTGGCAGTCCACCACGGTTGCGGAATCTGACAAATCGACATTAATAATGCGTTCTTGAATGGAGACACATCGGAGAATGTTTTCATGATGCAACTTTGAGGGTTTTGGTGATGAGACTCATCCCAACATGTGTGCAAACTCAACAAAGCTCTGTATGGATTAAAAGCAGGGCACCTCGGGCTTGGTTTGATAAGTTGAAATCGCCGCTTTTAACATGGGGTTTTCAGTGTTCCACTTCAGATACAAGTCTATTCTTTTTCAAGAAAGATACTCAGGTAATATACTTACTTATGTATGTTGACGATATTTTAATTACTGGAACTGATTCAGAGTTGATTGATCAGTTATTCTTGATTTGAATGGGCATTTTGCCCCACTAAAAACTTTAGGAGAGATAAGCTATTTTCTTGGGTTTGAAGTGTGTAGAAATGAGACAGGTTTACTCTTTACCCAAACCAAATATGCACAAGAATTACTGAGCAAAGCTGGTTTAGCTGAGTGTAAGCCATGTAATACCCCAATGGCTATAGGTACGAAATTGGGAAAAGAGGACAGTCCCCTCTTTGATCAACCTACACTGTATAGAAGTTTAGTGGGGGGCCTTTAGTACTTAACACTCTCACGACCTGACTTGGCTTTTGCAGTCAACAGGTTAAGTCAGTTTCTTCAGTACCCCACAATCAATCAATGGAGTGCATGCAAAAGAGTGCTTCGGTATATTAAAGGGACTATTTAGCATGGACTATTTTTCTAGAAAAATGAAAAATTTCTGCTAGAAGGGTATGCTGATGCAGATTGGGCGCGATGTAAGTGATAGAAGATCCACCTCTAGCTACAGTATTTTTCTTGGAGGGAATCTAGTTCAATGGGGTTCTAGGAAGCAAAAAGTGGTTTATCTTTCTTCAACAGTGGCTGAATATAGAGCCTTAAGTCAAGCTTCCACATAATTAGTCTGGATTCAACATCTGTTTCAAGAGCTTGGAATCCAGATAAATGTTGTCCCTATACTGTGGTGTGAAAATATGAGTGCGGGTGCATTGTCATCAAATCCAGTTTTTCACGCCAGGACTAAACACATCGAAATCGATGTTCACTATGTAAGAGAGTTGGCCATGGATAAGAAGTTAGCTGTACAATATGTTGCATCAGAATATCAACTTGCTGATATTCTTACTAAAGCTCTCCTGCACAAAGATTCTCCATGCTAAAAGATAAACTGAATGTTGTTGCTTTACTGCCAAATCCGGAACATCAATATACAAGCTCGGATAATCATTTTTTCTAGTATCTGAGATCCTCTTTTTTTGTCGCTAAAGCGTCCGATAATTCAGTTTGAAGATTTGTTGCTTTTGTCTGCTAAACTAACGATAATTCAGTTTGAAGATTTGTTGCTTTTGTCTGCTAAACTGATTGATAATTCAGTTTGAAGTGATCTTGATTTGATGATATAAGAAGTGATCTGCCTAGACTGGTGTTATGATGTAGTTTGATTGACAAATTTTTTTTTTTTGGTTTGATATGGGGTTATGAGTGGTGTTATGATATGGTTGAACTTTTGAGTTTTCTGATGATGGCTTGAAGCAGCAGTTGATTTGATGATATAAGAAGTGATCTGCCTAGAGTGGTGTTATGATATGGTTTGATAGGAAAATGTGTTTAGTTTAAGGGAAAATGTTAAGCAGAAGTGCTGTAAGAAATCAGTGAAAAACAGAGGAGTTTATAGTGGGAATTAGAGCAGTTATTTAGAAGAAACTAGATGTTTAGTTTAAGGGGAAATGTTAAGCAGAAGTGCTGTGAGAAGAAACTGGATGTTTAGTTTAAGGGGAAATGTTAAGCAGAAGTGCTGTGAGAAATCAGTGAAAAACAGAGGAGTTTAAAGAAGCCGGGGTCTTGTTTGTAATGATTGTATAAGCTGCATGTACTAAGTGTAATTTCTGAATCTAAAAGCACTGCCGTTTCAATTGGCTATATAAGTGCTAATGTACTGTAACAGAAATTAGTTAATAAAATTCTCAATCAGTCTTTCTTCGTTCTCCAGTAGCTTCCTCTGCACTTTTCTTCTGCATTTTTTGTTTCTTAGTTTCTCTTTTACCTCTTCAAATCTTTCAAAGATCAATTTGTTGGTTCAAAATGGGTGTCTTGCCGGGCTAGCACTGGATTCTGATTTTTATCGGTTGGTTGACCCAAGTAGAATCAACAAGGCCTGTATAGAACATGCTCTTGATAAACTTTATCAAATAAAAGAATGTTGCTATGAACCTTCAAGGTGGCTCACTGAACAGTACCAAAAATACCTCACAACCAGGAATAGGCCAAGATCACCTGCTATAACTTTGGATGGCAGTTTGGTATATGTACACAGAATCCAAGTAACACCTGGTAAAGTTTATTTTTGTGGTCCAGAGGTTAATGTCTCAAATCGTGTACTTCGTCACTACAGAGATTATATTGACAATTTTCTTCGTATTTCTTTCATTGATGAGGATTTAGATAAAATCCATTCAATAGCTGTAGCTCCACGTTCATCTTCTGCAAATGAGCATAGGAGAACTGGAATTTACACAAGAATCCTTTCAACCCTACAAAATGGTGTAGTTATTGGTGATAAGAAATTTGAATTTCTTGCTTTTTCGTCTAGTCAATTGCGAGAAAACTCTGCTTGGATGTTTGCTTCTACAGATGGGGTCACTGCTGCACATATAAGGGAGTGGATGGGAAATTTTCGTCAAATAAGGAATGTGGCGAAGTATGCTGCCAGACTTGGTCAATCCTTTGGTTCATCAACTGAAACTCTTAGTGTTCGTGAGGATGAAATTGAGTTCATTCCTGATGTAAAGGTTATAACAGGTGGAACTAAATATGTATTTTCCGATGCTATTGGGAAAATTTCTGCTGAGTTTGCAAGGAGAGTGGCCCAAAACTGTGGTATTAAAGATCGTCCTCCATCTGCCTTTCAGATTCGACTTGGTGGATACAAAGGCGTGGTGGCTGTTGACCCAACTTCAACAAAAAAATTATCATTGAGGAGAAGTATATGCAAGTATCATTCAGACATCATGAAACTGGATGTTTTGGCATGGAGCAAATATCAGCCTTGTTTTCTGAATCGTCAGCTGATTTCATGATAAAGTTTTTGAGAAGAAACAAAGAGAAGCTGTAGATCAACTGAATGCTATATTAACAGATCCGCTACGAGCAGAGGAGGCTCTGGAGTTGATGTCGCCTGGAGAAAATACTAACATTCTCAAGGAAATGCTCTTGTGCGGTTATAAGCCAGATGCTGAACCCTTCCTTTCTATGATGCTACAAACATTCCGGGCATCAAAGTTGCTGGAGTTGCGGACTAAAACAAGGATATTTGTTCAAAATGGAAGATCTATGATGGGATGTCTGGACGAAACCAGAACCTTAGATTATGGGCAGGTGGTTGTGCAATTCTCTAAAGCTGGCATCTCAGCAGCGTTATGTTATTGAGGGAGAGGTCGTTGTTGCAAAAAACCCTTGCTTGCACCCAGGCGATGTTCGTGTTTTAAGGGCGGTGAATGTGCGAGCTTTGTATCATATGGTGGATTGTGTTGTATTCCCACAGAAAGGAATGAGGTATAACTTTCAACTTCATGGTTTAGAGTGTTGTGGTGTGTACTGGAATTTATTTCAAATAATTATATAGATATCCTTGTTATACAACTGGTGTATCCTTATCATATGCCCATTGTCAGCTAAACAAAAATGAAAGCATCTTCAGTCAACCTTGTGAATGACTTTACTTAACATGTTTATAATAGATTAAACTTTGAAACTGCTGGCATCCCTTCTGATTGTATCATTCTGTCAAGTCTTACAAGCTATGCCATGTGGAATTTGACACACTTGAATCAATTTTTGTACTTTTTTATTTCTGCTCTTTTACGTTTTTGCTTTCCTGGGTTATGAATATGTGACACTGAGTCCACCTAATTTAATGCAAGAAAAATTATAGTCAATAACCACAAATTCCTTTATTTGGGAAACTTAGGATTTACTTTCTGTACTTCATATTGTAACGTTCAAATTTGGCATGATTTATTTTTTTGAATGGTAATACTATGTGTCTTTCTGCTGTTTATTAATAATAGATTAACGAGGCAAATTAATGAACTTCTCAGAAATGTTGCATTTGACTGACATTCAAAACTGATTTATATTCCTAGACCTCATTCAAATGAACGTTCGGGAAGTGATTTGGATGGAGATATCTACTTTGTCTGTTGGGATCCTGAATTGATTCCGCCACAGCAAATCTCACCCATGGATTATACCCCAGAACCAAGTATTCAGTTAGATCATGATGTTACAATCGAGGTATTATTCTTTTAGACCCTGAAGTATTCAAAAATTTTGTGATTTTCTTTTATCCAATTTGCATATGACCAAAGTCATGATTCTTCTAGCTTTCATTGCCTCATGCTATGTGCAGTATACTGCCAAAAAGATGAGATCTGACAGTTGGAAATCCTTGAAAGCAAATGATGACTGAGATGCATTTATACATGCATCTAATTTTTTCCCTTACTCTTCTTTCTCCTGCCACACAAGTACGCAACTGCACACAATGTTTTTATTCAGTGATTTGCATATAAGGGTGTTAATTTCTGCCGTGCAGGAAGTTCAGGAGTATTTCACCAACTACATAGTGAATGACAGTTTGGGAATTATTGCGAACGCTCACACTGCTTTTGCAGATAAGGAGCCTGGCAAAGCAATGAGCAACCCATGCATAGAACTAGCGAAAAAAATTCTCTATTGCGGTTGACTTTCCAAAAACTGGTGTTCCTGCAGAAATACCACCTCATTTACATGTCAAAGAATATCCTGATTTCATGGAAAAACTAGAGAAACCCACCTACGAGTCACGCAATGTGATAGGAAAGCTTTTCCGAGAGGTGAGGGACATAGCACCAGATACAAGCCCTATTAAGTCGTTCACTGAGGAAGTAGCAAGAAGGTCTTATGACCGTGACATGGAAGTTGATGGATTTGAGGATCACATTGAAGATGCTTTCTATTACAAAAGCAATTATGACTACAAACTAGGGAATTTGATGGATTGCTATGGCATCAGAACTGAAGCCGAAATACTCAGTGGTGGTATCCTGAAAATGTCCAAATCTTTCACAAAGAGAAGAGATGCAGAAGCAATTGGTATGGCAGTAAGGGCCTTGAGGAAAGAAGCTAGAGCCTGGTTCAATGAGAAGGGAAGTGGGTCTGATTTTGAAGATGATGTGTATGCAAAAGCATCGGCTTGGTACCATGTCACATATCATCCTAACTATTGGGGCAGCTATAATGAAGGCCTGAATCGCCAACATTTGCTTAGCTTTGCGTGGTGTGTTTATGACAAGCTGATAGAGATCAAGAGGGACAAAACAAGTCTGAGAAATGCTCTAAGCCTGTCATCTCTTCAGCACTCGCTCAGTCATGGATTGCTTTTGCATTGAGAAATTATGCTTGTGTTGTTTTCTTTTACAATGCTTATAAATATGCGTGGTATCTTGTATATAGTTGTGGGAACAGTCGGACTAACAACTGTATTCTGTTACAAGTGTTTCTGTATTATAAAGTATAAATGCTTCATAATCAAGATTGAGACTGAACTGGATTGCTGTAAAAAGTATATGATTTCATCCTTCTAAGTTCATGGCTCCTTGTTCTCTGATGGATTGTTTTGTGTTTGTTGAGACTAAAATATACTATCAAGAAAAACAGGCAAGTGGATTCTAGAAATTGGTCAAGTCACATTTTGTAGTTTCAGGACAATCGTTAGGTGTGTAGTGTGTAGTCAATAGAAGAAGAAAAAGTAAATTTTGAATTTGAAATTAAGAAAAAAGAGTTATAAACAGAACACTTGATTAAGAAATTAGTGAAAAGTGATATAAACAAAAACCCTAATTGAGTTTGAAATTGGGGAGAAGTAGTGTAACAAATACTCTAATTACATTGAAATTGAGGAAAATGGGTGCAAATAATAACCCTAGTTAAGTAGGGATATATTCGGTATTAAATAAGATTTAAAGAGACTTTTTTCTTTTTTAAATATAGTAGAAGTGTATTTAACAATAGAGGCTATTAAAACCTTGATGGGGACTAAAAAAACATTTTCCCAAGATAAATGTTCCTCTTTTACAAGCTCAATAAAAGCAATTTATTAATAGGTTTTCACTACAAACAATTGTTTGCATGAAATTTTAATATTAAACTCAAAAAATTTCTAAATTGGTCACCACTCTCTTGAAGATCACATTACATTCTTCTTGTGCACTGATATTTTGTTTACTTAAGCATAATTTCTCTGTAAAACATATTTACAGTACTGACATTATTTACATTGTTAACTAGACCTCATCCTGATGAATGTTGGGAGAGCGATTTGGATGGAGATATTTACTTTGTTTGTTGAGATCGTGATCTCATTCCTCCTTGCCAGTATCCACCTATGGATTATACTTCACCACCACTTAAGATTCTTGATAATGAAGTTACAGTTGAGGTATTACTCAATCTAGCATGCCAAGAATTGTTCAAACACAACATATTGCATTAGTTCATTTTCTTTTGAATTCTAATTAGCGCATATTTTTTTTTTCTATGCCTTAACATAGACACTATTGTGGTACAGAATGTGGAGGAGTTTTTTACAGATTACATGGTCAATGAAAACTTGGGAATAATCCGTAATGCCCATGTTGCATTTGCAGATATTAGTCCTTACAAGGCAATGTGTTGGCAATGTATTCTTCTTGCAAAACTAGCCTCCATTGCTATTGACTTCTCAAAAACCGGAGTACCTGCTAAAATCCCTCAACGGTTACAAGTTAGAAGTTTTTCGAATTACATGGAAAAGCATGAAAGAGAATCCTATGAAGTGCGAAGTGTGATTGGGAAACTTTATCGCGAGGCAAAAGATCTTGTGCCAAAGATGGGTACTATCAAATCCTTCACCTTGGATGAGGCGAGGCAATTTTATAATCTTGACATGGAAGTGCAGGGCTTCAAGGACTACATTGATGACGCTTTTTATTACAAACGTGAGTATGATTATAGATTGGGAAATTTGATGGACTATTTTGGAATATCAACCGAGGGTGAAATACTCAGTGGTCAAATAATGAAAATGACAAAATCTTTTAATAAGAAAAGAGAGTTGGAAGGAATCAAATTGGTTGTGAAGTCATTGATAAAAGAAGCTAGGGATTGGTTTAACAAGATGGAAAATGAATCTGATGGTCCTGAGAAAGTATACATGAAAGCATCAGCTTGGTATTATGTTACATATCATCTGAGTTTTTGGGGTCGATACAACGGACTAAATTGTGAGCATTTCCTTAGTTTTCCATGGTGTGTTCATGATAAACTTCTTTAGATCAAGAAAGACAGGCAGAGAATCTTATGGGCTTTGCATCACTCTTCATTACAAGCCTAGTTCTTCATATGAAGTTCTTGTTTGTCTCTTGATATCATTACTTCAATATGTGAATGCATATGTTTATTTGTACAGTTATTCAGTTTGAGTGTCAAATTTATATTGTATTGATTATTGTGTGTTTGTCAATATTGTAAGTGTCTCAAAACTTGTTGTATCTTACTATTTGTTATTCAATAAATCTGTGATTTGCTGGGTTGACTTAAAATTCTACTGCAAATTCAAATACATGGCCTTCTTCAAAGAAGAACACTTTGGTGAATCCGTTGCACTTGTTACCACCCAATTATTATTCAATAAATCTGTGATTTTTATTGACTTGTTGTATGTGCAACGGATGTACAAAAAATTCTCTCTTGATTCAAGGATTTTGTATGATCTGCAAATGTGTGTATGTATGTAATATTAGCCTGCCTCAATATTTGCACAAGAGTGCTTGTATTTGAACACTTATTAGCAAATATCAACTTTTAATTAGCAAAAATTACTTTACTTCTAATGGATAATATTATTTGTTAAACATTTTGGAAAATTATTTTTGAAAAACTATTTCAAGAAAGAGTTTCGACACATATTTTAAAAATATCTTCCAATAATTAGGACAACAAAAATACATAATTGCAGAAGAAACATTATATTCCATATGCATTTAGCAATAAATATTTTAAAGAGTTTTCTTAATGTGGGTTAAAATAATAAACTCTTATTTAGATATTATTTATTACTATTTTAAATTTTTAATCATACTTAATATTTGCAATGTATTTCTTCATAAAATCATAGTTTAAAGAAGCATTCTGTAATCTTTTGGTTTGATAATTAATTACAAAATTGTCATGGCTATAAATGCAGAAAAAGAAGAAGAAAGATAAGGTCAAAATAAAATAGGGAGAACGACTTATACATACCCAATATTTGCCGAAACGACAAGTTGGTACTCAAAAGGTTTTGAAACGACAAATGGGTACCTTCGTCATGTTACATTAGTGATTTTCATTTGATAATAGTGAAAAGACTAAAATGCCCTTGAAAGTTTAATTTTTAGTTTTTTATAAATTTAAAAATTTCTAAAAACCTCCTAAGTTTGCTAATTTGACTAAATGACCCAATATATAAAAAATTTTATAAAATAACAAAAAACACCCCGTCACCCTGATGTGATTAGGTTAGGCCACCATAGGAATGCTGAGGCATGTGTTCGACACGAGCGAGTCGGATCGTGTCCGTAACTGACCCGATCCCCTGGCCTTTTGGCCGGATCGCCCACGGAATCACGGCCAGGAAAAGGCGGACTCGTCAGGCCTTTTCCGGCCTCGGCGGCGGATACGGCCTTTTAGGCCCGGAGATCCTCCGCGGATCTAAGCGGGAAAATGCCGGATCGAGGTGTTACGACCACGGTCCAGGTGGAGTGCAGTGTCGTAACTAGACCGGAACAAGTTCCCGGTCTCGGCGGTAGTAGATCGGCCTTTTAGGCGGATCGCCCACGGATCTTCTTGGAAAATGAAAGATCTACGCGTTACGACACGGTCCAGGTGGAGTGCATGTATGTGACTATTTTCAATTCGGATTCAGGACGGAGGTGGTGGCGGAATGCGCCTTGTGGGTGATGGGGGTGTATTTGTTATTTTATAAACTTTTTATATATTGGGGTATTTAGTCAAATTAGCAAACTGGGGGTTTTAGAAATTTTAAATTTATAAAAAAACTAAAATATTAAACTTTTAAGGGCATTTTAATCTTTTCACTATTATCAAATGAAAATCACTAGCAATGACGAAGTACTATTTGTCGTTTCAAAACTTTTTGGGTATCAACTTGTCGTTTCAATAAACTTTGGGTATGCATAAGTCGTTCGCCCAAATATAATATGATTGTGAGGTCCTACTCCTTCAAGCAACTTAACGAAGAAGGGGATAATACTCCAAAATGGGGGTGGCGTGGATGGGGAAAGACCCCACCCCACCTATCATGTCTTATAATGTACGGACAACATTTTTTATCTTTATATTTTAATTATTATTTTTTTTTTTTATGTGGATTGGTTCATAAATTATTCTTTATTTTTGTCTTTGTCTTTGTCTTTTTCCCTTTTTAAATATTGATGATTCAAAACGTGTGTAGCCATATTGTAGTAAATAGTAAAACTTTAATCCCCATGTGTTTAGCCTCTAAAAAAATATTATCCACTTAACATTAACACAAATTTTAGATATTAGATTGATTAAATTTGGATAAATTAGTAAAAATGTTATTTTCTTACAAATTTAAACATAATAACCTAAAATTTCATAAAATATTGAAATAAGATCATATTTTCAAAATGGACGCATGCTCACTACAAAAAAGACGAAACACCTTAGAATTAGAGCGTATTTTTATGATTGAAACTTCTTAAAATAGTAGCTCACAAATAATACATTTATTAATTGAAAAATGTTACGTTTTACAATATTTTCTTATAAATTTTCTCTTATAATTTCGATATGATAGCTCACAATTGATTAACTTGTAATGGATTCCACCTTATAAATTGCGACTGGTCAATAACAAGTTATTACCTTAGAATTGTGAAAAATAGTTTGTAAGAAGAGGTTGTAGGTATAACATTATTTTTATTAATTAATTAATGAGGGGTTCATGTTCCAAATCCGTCCTCCAATTTTGGGTTATGCTTACATTACGTAGTTACTTCAACTTAATAGATTGCTTCGAGTGGTGAGATGAAATCATTATGAGCTATTTATTATATCTAGTCGGTAGATGCGGATGTTTTTGATGCCGTGAAATTGAACCAGTTTTGTAGTATAAACATACAAGCCGTAGCAAGCTGCACGATATTTTTGCGTAATATTGTGCTTATTATCTGTATTAAATCCTTCCATTTGGTGGAAATATTGTTAAAATAATCTTGTTAACTTGGTAGAGCAGTAGCTAGTTGGAGGCGAAGTAATGTATTATTGCTTGTGCCAACCTCTTCCTGTTAAGTGCTTATAATTGTATTCAACTATGTGCAGTTATGCAAGAACTAACATCATCTTGCTCATTAGGAATTACTTGCGTTTACCCCCTCTGGGCTTTATCTCCACTAGTGCTTATAATGTATTAGTGGGATATATTCCTGTGATTTTAACGGCCGATAAGGATAAATAGACAGTCTGGGGCAGAATCTAGGCTTTTAAAACTAAGATAATATCAAAATAAGGGGTATTTTGGTTCTTAGACGGAGAAATCCCGATTAACTGGTTATGTAAACGTTTGCTAAATTCATGTGGGATAACTTAGGTATTTTAAAACACTTGATCTTGACATTTGATTAAAACCTTAGGGTGGAGAAAGTGTTTCTCTTTGCTAGACCTGGTAAAACAAGCAGGCCAGGCAGGTACAAGTGCATAGAAAACCTCAAGCGGTCAAGTTCGAGCTCGCTGCTGTAGCAGTCGAGTCGAGCTCGGTCGAGTTCGAGTTTGCTGTTGTAGCGGTCGAGTTCGAGCTTCTTGTTGTAGTAGTTGAGTCGAGCTCGTTGTTGTAGCAATCAAGTCGAGTTTGAGTAGCTAAATACTCAACTCGACTTGATTACATTGCTAGACCTAGTTTGTTAAATTCACGTGAGGTAAATTTAGACCTGGCAAATGGGCGGGCTGGACAGGTATGGGTCGGGTAGCTGCAGGCAATGGGTAAAACAGGTACGGGTAATTTTTTTTTTTAATGGGTAGGAAAATACATGACCTGTACCTGCCTGTACGGGTACAGGTTACCCGCAAAAATGCAGTTTTTTCATTTTTTTCCCTGATTTTTGTTATTCAAATTTCAAATTGTTGTGCTTTCGTATGCATATTTGATCAATTTTATTTCAAAAAGTATTCTATAAACAATAAAAATTTAAAAATAAAAACTGGTCTGATAGTGTGATCAAACCACCGTTGGCACCAAAATGATTAGATGGACTTGATTTATCCATGAAACAATAAACTGTACATTGTAAAATATCAGGAAACGTTTTAGGAAGCATGGAGAGATAAAAAAAACCTCTGTACGCTATAAATATCCATTAATGATGATGTATAAAACAAGTCCAATCAAATTATGTAACATTATCATTACCTGTATTCTTCTCTAATCAAGAACTCTTGATATTTTAAAAGTAGGAGAGGGATATTTAAACAACATTAAGAAAAGTTCAAAAAATAAAAAAAATGAAGCACCTGCTGGGCGTCGGCGCTGCTGGGCGTGAGGGAGAAATGGTTTGCAGTTATGGCTGCGTGAGAGAACTCTGGCCACCTTCTTGTTAGTTGCGTGAGAGAGTTGTCTAAGGCCCAAGTAGAGCTGGCTGCGTGAGAGATAAATGGTTTAGGAAAAATGGTTCAGTGATGGCTGTGTGAGAGAGAAATGGGTGAAATGGTTCAGTGATGATGAGTGATCTGATGGCTGCGTGAGAGAGAAATGGCTGCGTAAGGAAATTAGGAGAGCCGCTGGGCGTGGGTTTAGGAGAAATGGTTCAGTGATGAGTGTTGAGTGATGGCTGCGTCCTGCGTGAGAGAGAAATGGTTTTAGCATTTAGGGTTTTTACTTTTTTTTTTTTTTTTTAAGTAAAATGCGGATACTGTTGGCATCATCTGGCCCACCTGCATTTTTTACGGGCGAATCGGATACGGGGGGTAAATTTCAGATGTATCCGTATTTGTCCGTTTGATATGAGCACCCGTTGACCCGTTGATACCTTTTTGCCAAGTCTAGGTGAAATTAAGTATTTTAAAACACTTGATCTAGACATAGTTGATTAAAACCTCAGGGTGGATAAAGTGTAAACTATGGGGGCAAATGTTAAAATAATTGATTTTATAATGTTTTAATTATAAGAAAAAGAGTAGATTCTTTTACAAAGTTGCATTCTAAAGAAGGAAGGCTTTACAATTTTTATTTATACAGAATTCCTTCCCCTTTTCATAAGGAGAATATATTATGCCTATAAAGCAAACATTCTTTTCCCTACTTCTACTTATTTAATTTTTTTAATGAATATTCATAATTAAATAATGCTTGATATTTTTATTAATAAAATAAGCTTTTTACAGCTTTAAATATTACACTTATATCCTTAAATGACGAATTTAACTAAAGTTAGTTTAAACAATTAAGCTTTAAAACTAAATATTGAGGTTGTACTTACAGAAGGTACATGTTAAAATCATTAAAAATTAACCAAAAAAAAAATTACATGTTAAAATCATCAAGAGAAAAAATCATTTTTAACAAACATAATGTTATTGAAACAAAATATATAAAATAAAAGTAATATAGGTCATATATTGTCTCATGCCTTAAAATAATTATAAAGTAAAAGAAATATATCATTGTTAGCAGATGAAATATATATATATAAAGACGATGGATAAAATGAGGTAAAAGAATCGTCCATCAACTAGATTCAATCTGTCCTTAAAAAGCAAGTAGAGAATTTCAATTTCCCAAAATAAAAGTAATATAGGTTATATATTCATTTCTTTGCAAAAGAGAGAAATTGAAGCATCTTATAATTCCCCATCAATTTTATGCTTCAAGTCTCATGCTCTTATTATTACAAAATTATATTAACTTCACTATTTAGTGATGTGTACATTGTTTTATTTCTATTTTTTAACAATAGAATCACTTACACATGGATATTTTAGTAATTCCAAATTTTTTTGTTGAAATTAACAGTTTTAAACCGTTAAATGTCATTTCATTGTCTTTTATGATAAAAGTGTTCTATTAAGTAAGTTTATAATAAAAATGTCTCCTAACTTATAATAACCCTCACTACTTTTAATAAATATATTTATTTTTGAGAAACTATCATTTTAGATTTCACATAAGAGATTTATTTATATATTTTAATATAGAGCTTGACTATGTAATTAATAAATTCTTTGAGTTTATAAGATTTTGGAACTTTTAATAAAACTATCTAATAATATCAACTAATTAATAACTAAAATATCTGTGTGAATAATGTTAATATGAGATTGTTAATATAGCATTAATAAGTAAACAAAATAAACAAAATATAATTAAATATAGAGGAAGAGTGGTCTATAAATAAGAGAAAATGGAGTTATATAATGAATTTTATAAAAATAGATTGGGAGAATGAAAGATTAATAGTTATTTATAATTAGTAATGTTTTTTATATGTAATTAAAATAATAATATTCAAAAAATTATATATACATAATTTTAAAAACTTAAATTTTCTTTTATAAGAGTGGAGCTCGAGGGAGACATCTCTAGCTCTGCCATTGATACCATGTGGTTAAAAATGGAGTCTAGATTTAGCTTATATAGGAAAAAATGATGTCAATTTTTGATAATTATAAATACTTTTAACACCAGCAAATCTGATGTTAATTATCAGAATTAATAGTACTTAGTACTATAATTAAGTAATGCTTATGCTTGAGATTTAGGTATAGTAGTAGAGAAATTATTTGAAGGGAAAGTATAGAATCCTGGAATGGAACTTGTTGGCGCCATAAAGAGACCTGGTTTGCAATTATAGAAATTGACTACCAATAGTCTTTCTTTTCCTTCTTCTTTATAAATATAATCAAATCCTTTATTCTTCTTCTGCATTTTGCTTGTTTCTTCTTACGCACGTACTGCCATCTGCTTATTCTATCTCTACAATTATCTCTCTATACACTTTGTGAGTTTCTTTCTCTTATTTAGTTATTTAATTACAACCATTCGCTTATTTCCTTTGTTGCAGTCTCTTGTTTAAGATTGCATGCATTTTAGAGTTGAATTTTATGGAGGATTTTCAATTGAGTGCTCTTTTGTTTGCTCATTGATTTTGATTTTCTCCTTACACTAAACTTTACATATTCTAAATTTTGATCATTTTTCCATGTTTAGAGTGGCCAAGTTTTGATATTGTTTATCATTTCTTTGAGTGCCAAAATTTTTGTTCATCTCTGCAGAGCTTTAGACAAATTGGCTTGTATCTTAGGGAATATTTATGACAATTTTTTTGTGATATTAGGGCAATTAATGAAAAATTCCTTTTATGTGATTTGGAGATTTTATCAACCAAGCTTATTTCCCCTTGATTATATATATTCTTATAATCATGAAAAGAAGGATTCTTTTCAGCAATGCATCATATGGTACTATGGTTTGTTATATATATTCTTTTAGATTATTGAGTCTGTGGATCAATCAACTTCCATTAAAACTGAAATGGGTAGGCATTTTTTAGGTCTGATTGTTCAATATGTGATGCTTATAATTTAAGAAATATTTGTTTAAGTTTATTAATTGAGCTTTGATGTGTTTTAAATTTCTTTACTTTTCATGCATCAAATGAGATTTTGTTAAGTGTTACTAACTTTGTGTTGATTAGGAAACAACAATTGAAATTGTTTAGACTGAATGGGTAAGTCAATCATATTGTATGGATTTGCTACGGCTGAGCAACCAAAAACCATAAAACAATTTATGGAGCAAATTTTGGGTGAAGGGACTGTCACTGATGTGGGAGTTCAGCAACAAGAAGGTTTAAGGGGCTATGCAATTGTACACTTCACAACAAGTGAAGCTACAGATACAATCAAGTCCTTGGCTGATGAACGCCTTTGGTATGGGAATTCTTACTTGAAAGCTCAAGATATGGGCGAGGGACCAAAACCAGGTCACATTCAGCATAAGATTAAGGATGTCAAGTTGCACTTTGGTTTTCAACTGTCAGACAAAAAGTTTTCATCACTATGGACTCAGGAAAATGTTTCTGTCAACTTTGGATTAGGACTAAGAAAATTTAACTTTTTCTATCTCATAATTCTATGGAATATAAGCTTCAGCTCCCATACGAGAGCATTAGGCTAGTTGAGTTGCGCCATCTACAAGACAAAAGGTTTATCATCATTCAGGTGTTTTGTTTAAACTAATTTGTATTGTATTTTATTTTATTTCTACAATATAGAATTGCTTCTTATTGTACTTTGTTGCTACATAGTTTGCATTATTTAAGATTTTATTTCGACTGCCAGTGGAAGATTTGGTACTTAAGGCTATAGTTAAAACTTGTTCTAGTTCTTAAAATTACCAGCAATAATACATTTTAATATGTGTGACAATTGAGGACAATTCTTAACATGTTCTTCTTTTTCATATTTATGTGTTGCTATTATTAGTTATTCGGTGTTCCTCGGATATATTCAAAAGACGTGCCTGATCAAACCTTTTTTAGAGATGACACTGATGTTCAGTGGGTTCATGAAGTTGATTTTACTCCATCCTTATGCATTGGCCAATCTAGTGCTTTATGTTTGGAGCTCCCAACCACTAGTTATCTTTCGGATTTTCAGAAAGATTTTGCTTACAAAGAAAGCTGAGGGAAAGGCTTCGTTGTGGAGAGGTTCAACTTCCTCTTGCCACTCTGATCATGTCCTAATTGTAAGTCCACTCGAAGGATTTAACTTGCCATTTCGTATCATGTTTAAGATTAATATCTTAGTTCAGCATGGTTGTATTCCTAGGTCAGTAGTAGATGATAATTTTTTTTGAATGGTTGAACCGCATAGAAGAAATGTCGCATTTGTAGAACATGCTCTTGAGAAACTGTTTTATTTAACATTGGTTTATTCCAAAGAATGTTGCTTTGAACCTCGACAGTGGCTTAGAGTACAATATCAAAAGTACAGCATGGCTACAAGACCTCTATATTGCCTGCCATCAATTTAAGTCACGGATTGGTATATATGCACGGGGTTCTAGTCACCCC
>CM047741.1:5894159-5940888 GCA_026225825.1 Pistacia integerrima | reverse complement strand
TTATTTTGCTAGTCATGGTATTGTTGTAAGACACCCTTGTCCTTATACACATCAGCAAAATGGAAGGGTTGCACGGAAACATAGGCAAATAGTTGAGCAAGGGTTAACCTTATTGGCTCAAGCAAGCATCCCTCTAAAGTATTGGTGGCATACCTTTCAAACAGCAACCTATCTCACAAATAGACTACCCACCCCTGTTTTGTCCAATTCCTGTCCTTTTCAAGTTTTATTCAAACAAAATCCAGATTATTCAGTCATAAAAGTTTTTGGTTGTGTAGTCTACCCATTTATTCGACTCTACAATTCTCATAAGTTTTCATTTCATACAACTCAATGCACCTTTATTGGATTTAGTATGCATCACAAGGGATATAAGTGTATGGACTCGAATGGAAATATTTATGTCTATTTAAGGGCTAAGTTTGATGAGTCTACATTTCCTTTTGCTCACAATTCCTCTTCCTCATCACAGAATAGTCTTCCTCTGTCGTCACCAACATGTCCCTCTTATGTTTCTTCTATTGCTTTTATTATTCCCACTTCTTTGCCTGCATGTGATCAGCAATATTCAACTGTGTCAAAATCCTACTCTCTACCAGCAAATGCCAAGTCTGTGTCTATTCAGTCCTCTCCTACTGTCACAAAGTCGGCCAAGTCTTTACCTTGTTCTAATCAGTCTTAAAATTCACATGTATCTACTCAGCCTTCTCCTCCTGATCCAAGCCTACTGAGTCTACTTCTTGCTCTGATCAGTCCCTAAATATCTCGGTATTTACTCCATCTTCTGCCTCACCTTCATTAGACACTTCTCCTAAAAATATCCATCTGACAGCAGACCTACTTTTTGACCCTCAGTCTTCACCATCACAACCCTCTCATCCATCTCACTTAGCTGACTCCTTGAAGGGTATAAATCTCACAGTTGAACATCATTTTGATTCCTACTCTCTCAACATTCACCCTATGCTCACTAGATCTAAGGCCAAAGTTCATAGTTCCATGTTAGCCTCCTCTACAGTCTCCTCCTCTCCTCTTGATTCAACTGAACCTACTAGTGTCTATGAAGCTCTCAATCATCCTTCCTGGAAAGCTACCATGCAAAGTGAGTTTGATGCCTTGTAATCAAATAATACTTGGGAACTTGTCCCTACTGAACCTAACATGAACATAGTGGGCTGTAAGTGCGTTTTTCGGGTCAAACAAAACTCAGATGGTTCCATGCAAAGATACAAAGCAAGATTAGTTGCCAAAGGTTTCCAACAAACCCCTAGAGTTGACTATCTTGAAACCTTTAGCCCGGTTATTAAATCAGCTACAATTCAAGTTATGTTAAGCTTGGCTATCACCTATGGCTGGGATATTCAGCAGGTGGACATTAACAATACATTTTTAAATGGTGAGTTAAGTGAGACAGTTTACATGAACCAACATACAGGCTTTGTTGATGCTCAAAAACCTCTGCATGTTTGCAAGTTGGTTAAAGCTTTATATGGGTTAAAACAGGCCCCTAAAGCCTGGTTTGAAAAGCTGAAAACTGCATTTCTTCAATGGGATTTTGTATCTTCTATAGCTGACTGAAGTTTGTTCATTTATAGACATAATGATCAGACACTTTATGTGGTTGTCTATGTGGATGAAATATTAATAACAGGAAGTGATTCTGAGTTGGTTAAAACTATGGTTTAGAAGTTGAATGTTGAATTTGCACCGAAAACCCTAGGATCTCTCAAATATTTTCTGGGTTTTGAAGTCCATAGAACAGCCTCCAACATTCACATGAGTCAGGAAAAATATGCTCGAGATCTCTTAATCAAAATAGGAATGATGGACTGCAATCAATGTTCTGCTCCTATGGCAGTAGGCAACAAGCTTACGTTTGAGGACAATGAATGTTTTGACAAACTAGCCCTTTATAGAAGTACAATCGGGGCCCTGCAATACCTGACATTATCTTGGCCTGACATTGCTTATTCAATGAACAAGCTAAGTCAGTTTCTTAAGTCCCTTACTCAGCTTCATTGGTAGGCCTGTAAGAGACTCATTTGATACATCAAAGGAACTATGGATTTTGGTGTTACATTTAAAAAAATTCATAGATTTCACTTATACTGTTTTACAGATGCTGACTGGGCAGGCTGTATCCAAGATAGGAGATCCATAAGTGGCTGCTGTTTATTTCTTGGTCCAAACCTGCTTCAGTGGAGTTCACGAAAACAGAGGGTAGTAGCTCTATCCTCCACAGAAGCTGAATATCATGCCCTTGCGCAAGGAGCCATAGAAATAGCCTGGTTTAGAAGTCTCTTCTTTGAAATGAGACTGATTCTTCACACTACACCTATCATTTGGTGTGATAATCAAAGTGCTGGATCATTAGCCTCTAATCTAGTGTTTCATGCAAGAACCAAACACATAGAATTGGATGCTCATTATGTTTGAGAGCAGGTTGCAGCCAATCATCTCAAAGTCCAATATGTGCCCACTGATTACCAAAAAGCTGACATTTTTACTAAAGCATTATCCACCACCAGGTTTGAGGTTCTTTGAGACAAATTGGCTGTTGTGGCTAGCTCTTCTAGTAATACAGATACTAAATCTGCTTATGATAATGCCGCTGCTGCTAATAAATCTTTTACTAATGCAAAATTGGCAACATAGTTAGTTTGATGTTTCTCTGTTTTTCTGATTGATTTGCTATTGTGATTGTGATGAAGGAGCTACTTCAGGGGTATTGTGATGAATGGAGTTGTACTGAACATGTTGTGGATCGATTATTGTGATGACTGCAGTTGTACTGAACACGTTGTGGATTGATTATTGTGATGACTGCAGTAGTACTGAACATGGTGTGAATTGTTGAAAAATACAGAGAGGTGATTTAGTTTGATTGTGTCAGTTTTCTGTTAAAAGTTGAAGCTACAGAGAGATAATTCAGAAAGGTGATCTAGTTGATTTGTCGTTAGTAAAGGAGTGACAATGCCTGCAATGTTTAAGCAGAGGTATTGTCAAGGTTCCCAGGTTCAGCTTAAGGGAAGGTGTTAGTAAAGGAGTGAAAATGCTGATCCAGTTGATTTTTGTCAGTTTGATTCAGAAGGGTGATCCAGTTGATTTGTCAGTTTGATTCAGAAAGTTTTCTGTTAAAAAAACTGAAGCTATAGAGAGATGAAACAGAGGGTTGATTCAGCTAATTTTGAGAATTCGATTAAGTTGAATTTTGAACAGGAATGTTGTCAAGGTTCCCAGGTTCAGCTTAAGGGAAGATGTTAGTAAAGGAGTGAAAATGCCTGCAATGTTTAAGCAGAGGTATTGTCAGGTTCAGCTTAAGGGGAGGTGTTTGTAAAGGAGTGAAAATGATGTTCCCAGGTTCAGCATAAGGGAAAATGTTATTAAAACGGTAAAAGTGTCATCTGTTAATATTGTTAGTTGTTACATTTCTGTTAACATTCAGTTAAGCTATAACAACTCATGTAAACACTATTAAAGTGTACAGTACAATGAAATGTATTAAGAAAACAAATCAGTAAAATACCAAGTTATCAGTTCTCACTGTCTCTCTCTCGTGTTTTCCTTTATCTCATTTTTTTTCCTTTTTCTTGCTGACTTTACTCAAAGTCTCACAATACTGATGGAGAAATTTGAAACAGGTTGGATATCTTTGTCTTCGATGATCAAATTCGCAAAGGAGCTGCACTTAATGCTGTTCAGATTGCCAAGTTGTTACTACAGTCAACCTTCTAGTTCGGAAGTTTCATCTAATAGATTCCTTCGAGTCGTGAGATGAAATCATTATGAGCTATTTATTATATCTAGTCGATAGATGCAGATTTTTTTTTGCAGTGAAATTGTAAGAAAATTTACCAGTTTTGTAGTATAAACTTACAAGCCTTAGCAAGCCGCATGATATTTTTGCGTAATATTGTTCTTATTATCTGTATTAAATCCTTCCATTTGGTGGAAACATTGTTAAAATAATCTTGTTAACTTGGGAGAGCCCTAGCTAGTTGGAGGCGAAGTGATATATTATTGCTTGTGTCAATAGCTTCCTGTTAAGACTATGCGCAGTTATGCAAGAACTAACATCATCTTGCTCAATAGGAATTAATTGCTTTTACCTCCTCTGGGGTTTAGGTCCACTAGTGTAAGTTGTGCAGTATTGGGATATACTCCCGTAATTTCAACGGCTGATAAGGATAAATGTACATTATGGGGGCAGAATCTAGGCTTTTAAAATAGGGACAATATCAAAATGAGGGGTATTTTGGTTCTAAAACAGAAAAATCTCGATAGCTGATTATGTAAACGTTTGTCAAATTTATGTAGGGTAAATTAAGTATTTTAAAACACTTTCTAGACATTTTATTAAAACTTTATGGTGGAGAAAATGTTTCTCTTTGCTAGACTTGGCAAAACGGACAGGCCTGGTAGGTATGATGAGTACACAGAAAATCTCAAGCTCGGTCAAGGTCGAGCTCGCTACTGTAGCAGTCGACCCAAGCTCGATTAGCTAGATACCCGGCTCGACTCAGCTCAATTAGCCGCATACTTGGCTCGGCTCAACTCGATTACATTGCTAGTTTGTCAAATTCATGTGGGGTAAATTAAGTACTTTAAAACACTTGATTTAGACATAGACACATAGTTGATTAAAACCTCAGCATGGATAAAGTTTTAGGCTCCCTTTTTTCCTACTTTCCCACTATTCTATTCCATTATTCTATCCTAAAAACCAAAAAATGCAGTTGTTTTAATATTCTCAAAATTCAATCCTATTCTATTCAACTCAAAATATTTAGATAATTTTTAACCCTCTAGGTTTGTTAATTTAACTAAATGCCCCCAACAATAAAAGTTTATAAATTGACAAAAACACCCCCACCCACCCACCCACATTTGCCAGATTTCGACCACCACTGTCGGAAGCTAGTTGGAATCTGCCGTAATGGCTCACTACAGGTTGGATTTGGCCGAAAGTGCATCGATTTGGCCTTTTCTGGCTTTGGAAAAGGTCAAATCTATGTCCAAAGATTTGGCCACATCTGGCTATTAACGACGGCCATATCTTAGCTATTGTTTGGTTGTCAACGACAGCCAGATCTGTGGTCATAGATTTGGCATTTTTCGGCCAAATTGACGTACTACTGGCCAAATCCAATCTATAGTGAGCCATTACGGCAGATTCCAGCCACCTTCTGGCGGTGGTGGTCGAAATCTGGCAAATGTCGATGGGTGGGGGTGTTTTTGTCAATTTATAAACTTTTACTATTAGGGGTGTTTAGTTAAATTAACAAACCGAGGGGGTTAAAAATAATCTAAATATTTTCAGAAAATGCTATTATAAAATATACAAAAAACTTTTCAGAATACTATTCAACTCAACTTTTTCCAAAAGACTATTCTAAAAACTGTCAAAATAGTGAATCAAACAGACCCTTAACTATTGGGGCAAATGTTAAAATAATTGATTTTATAATGTTTTAAATTTTAATTGTAAGAAAAAGTGTAGGTTGTGTTTGGTACACTTCTCATACTCTATTCTGTTCTACTATCTTATCCAATCCAATAAAAATGTGTTTGTTTTAATATTGATGATTCAATTCAAAATCCAATCCTATTTTATTCAACTCAAAACATTTAACAATTACCTTTCACAATAAAAGTTTATAAATTAACAAAAACACCCTACCCACCCAAGCTAATATCATCTACCAACAGCCATCGCTGCCGCCAGTTGCCGCTTCTGCCATTATTGGTCGCTGGCATTGGAACGACACACAATTAGCTGGATCTAGCCGGTCGTGCGTTAATCTTGCATTTTCTAGCCAGATCTATCTGGACGTTGACAATGGCCAAAAATCTGGTCGTAGATTTGGCCTTTTCCGACCAGATCCATTGTGGATCTGGCCGAAAAAAGCAAGATCGGTGCATGACCAGCCAGGTCCAACTGGTTGTGCGCCATTCTGGCGATTGACTGCCACCGCCTGAAGATGGTGGCCGACTTCCGGAAGTCGACTGGGTGAGTGAGGGTATTTTTGTTAATTTATAAACTTTTATTGTGGGGGGTGTTTAGCTAAATTAACAAATGTAAGGGGTTAAAAAGTAATCTAAATATTTTAAGAAAATATTTTCCAATAATGTACTAAACACATTCTCTGAATCCTATTCTAAAATATATTCAGAATAGGATTTTACAAATCCTATTAAAAAAAGTGTACCAACGAAGCCGTAGATTCTTTTACAAAGTTGCATTCTAAAGAAGGAAGGCTTTACAATTGTTCTTTATAAAGAATTCCTTCCCCTTTTCATAAGGAGAATATATTATGCCTATAAAGCAAACATTCTTTTCCCTACTTCTACTTATTTAATTTTTTTAATGAATATTCATAATTAAATAATGTTTGATATTTTTATACGACATGTTAATAAAATAAGCTTTTCACATCTTTAAATATTACACTTATATCCTTAAATGACGAATTTAACTAAAGTTAGTTTAACCAATTAAGCTTTAAAAATAAACATTGAGTTTGTTCTTACAAGAGGTACACGTTAAAATCATTAAAAATTAAAAAAAAAAATATTACATGTTAAAATCATTAAGAAAAAATCGTTTTGAACAAACATGATGTTATTAAAACAAAATAAAAGTAGTATAGGTTATATATTGTCTCATGCCTTAAAGGTACACATTAAAATCATTAGAAAATAAATAAAAATGATGGATAAAATGGGGTAAAAGAATCATCCACGAATTAGATTCAATCTGTCCTTAAAAAGCAAGTAGAGAATTTCAATTTCCCAAAATAAAAGTAATATAGGTTATATATTCATTGCTTGGCAAAAGAGAGAAATTAAAGCATCTTATAATTCCCCATCAATTTTATGGTTCAAGTCTCATGCTATTATTATTACAAAATTATATTAACTTTATTATTTCAGTAAAAAACTTTAAAAATAAAAAATAGAATATTAATTATAAATTGTGGAAAGACCTATATTTTATGAAAAATTAGTTTAATCCACAATTAAAAATATAATGAATTAGTGATGATTTTAATTAACTTAATTGCTGAAGGGGAGCTAATTAAACATCCTAATACAAGTACCAATTTCTAGTTTGGAGGTATTATGAAAACTTACAGTTATAGACTTATATGTAGGGTTGCAAAAAAAAACCGAAAACCGAACCGAACTGAGAAACCAGACCGAAACCGGTCCGAAAAATCGGTTTTTCAAAATAACTGATTCGGTTTCGGTTTTTAAAATAAAGAAAACTGAAAAATCGGTTCGGTTAACGGTTCAATTGTAATTTTGAACTTGTTAACCGAAAATCGATTTTTCCATAATTTTGAAACCACCAAAAGAGAGAGAGAGGGAGAGAGTTCAAAAATAAGAAATTAAAAAAACTGACAAAGAGCAGCTGCATGCCACCTGCTGTGCATTTAATTCCTTGGAGCTCTCACCATCTTTAAGTCAAATACAATAACTCCTTGCTCCTTACGTTTTCAATACCCCACCATCTCTTAGTTTCTCTACTCCTTTTACTGCTTCTTCTCCTACAACTACAAATAGCCATTTTTTTACCTAAATCTAACTTTCCACCCCAGTCGTAGCTGCTCGACTAATTTTTTTTCCCAGTCACAATCGACTTTACTCTTTTTCCAAGTCTTCTCTCCCATCTCAATCGACAACAGCCTCCACACTCAATAGCATTCATTTGATACGGTTAAATTCTTTGATTTATCTCTTTTAACTTTCTAAGTTTTGCAAGCTTTTTCATTCACCAATCTTCTTATTTTTCTCTCTTTAGAAAGGTCACTCTATCCAACAAAGTTGAGATATCATGATTGTATATGAGTTGATGGGGTGGAAGGTGGAGTGTGGATGGTTTGACATTGCGAGAAAGTTGGTGACGGTAGTTTGACATCGTGAGAATGGGGATTGTTTTATGAAATCGGTTAACCGGTAACCAAACCAAATTATCGGTTTGGTTAATAATCGGTTTAAGAGATAATTCGGTTCGATTTCGGTTTGAATTATCTCCTGAACCAAAAAATCGGTTCGGTTCAAAATATCAGTATTCCGATCCGGTTAACCGGATTTTTGCACCCTTACTTATATGACATTTCTATTAGAAAAGATAATGAACGGATACTTAATTGTTTAAAGTTGTTAACTTTAACTAAATTACTTAAATGACTAAATATATAGTGTTAATGATTTTGTTGTTTGGAAAGAATAATAGAAATAAAACAATATATGCGTGGATATCAAATATTTTAGTGACGTGTATATTGTTTTATTTCTATTTTTTTTAAAATAATAAAATCACTTACACATGGATATTTTAGTCATTCAAAAAATTTCTGTTGAAATTAACTGTTTTAAACCGTTAAGTGTCCTCTCATTGTCTCTTATAATAAAAAGTGATATATTACTATAAGTTTCCATTAAAAATGCCCTCTCACTGATAATAACCCTAACTACTTATAATAAATATCTTAATTTTTGGGAAACTATCATTTTAGATTTCACACAAGAGATTTATTTATATATTTTAATATAGAGCATGACTATGTAGTATGAAATTAATGAAATCTTTGAGTTTATAAGATTTTGAAACTTTTAATAAAACTATCAAATAATACCAACTAATTAATAACTAAAACATATGTATGAATAATGTTAATATGAGATAGCATTAATAAGTAAAGAAAATAAATAAAATATATTGAAATATAGAGGAAGAGTGATCTAGAAATAAGAGAAAATGGAATTATATGATGAATTTTATAAAAATAGATTGGGAGAATTAAAGAATAATAGTTATTTATTATGAATAATTTTTTTTTTATATGCAATTAAAATAATAATATTCAACAAATTATATGCACATAATTTTAAAAACTTGAATTTTCTTTTATAAGACTGGAGCCTGAGGGAGGCATCCCTAGCTCCGTCCCTGATACCATGTCTATTGGGGAGATTTAATTGAATACTAGTAAATCCTAAATTATTGAAAGCGAAAAATAATGTGAACAAAGGACACAAAATAACCACACACATAAACGCAAGATTTATAGTGGTGCACTCTCCGTATGAGAGCTATGTCCACTTTGCCGCTGCGGAATTTCACTATGAAGAAGAATAAAAATTACAATTAAAGAATAAAAATTACAAGATTGGGAGAATTAAAGAATAATAGTTATTTATTATCAGTAATTTTTTTTTTATATGCAATTAAAATAACAATATTCAACAAATTATATGCACATAATTTTAAAAACTTAAATTTTCTTTTATAAGACTGGAGCCCGAGGGAGGCATCCCTAGCTCCGCCCCTGATACCATATATGTTGGGGGGATTTAATTGAATACTAGTAAATCCTAAATCCCTGAAAGCGAAAAATAATGCGAACAAAAGACACAAAATAACCACATACACAAACACAAGATTTATAGTGGTGCACTTTCCGTATGAGAGCTATGTCCACTTTGCCGTTATGGAATTTCACTATGAAGAAGAATAAAAATTACAAGAATTTCTCAAGCCTCACAAATTGACTCACTCACTAAACCCTATTTGGTGGCTCTCACTCTGATTGTGGTTTTGCCTTCTATTCAATTTGTGTTGTCTGACTCTAGGACTTAACCCCTTTTTATAGGTAATATATGGGACACAATTCCTAATAGGACTCAAACCTCATATCCTAATAGAAATTATATTTTAATTCCTAATACAATTAGAATCCTATTTCCAATTGTATTCTCATAAAAAAAAAAAAACAATTACACTTAAACACAAATTAGGAAAACCCATGTCCTAATCCAACTCTAATTTGGGTTGAATTTAGCTCCACAATCTCAACAATCTCCCACTTAGAGACTAATTCAACATGTCTTCAATTCTTCACTTTCATTAGCAGCGGCATTAACTTCTCTTTCTTCAAGCAAGAAGTCCAACCGAAGTTGTACTTACCTTCAGTTTCTCAAGTGTAACCACCTTCGTAAACATATCAATTGGATTTTTACTCCCTTGAATCTTCTCGAGAGATGTAACTCATTCTTCCAAAACTGAGTGTATGAAATGGTAACAAACTTCTATGTGTTTTGTCCTAGCATGGTAGCTAGATTGGGTTCTTTGCTAGGTGAATTGCACTTTGACTATCACAATACAAAGCGCTCTTCTCATAATTCTGACCCAATTCTTCTAGGAACCGTTGTAACCATTTAGCTCCTTACTAGCTTCTGTCATAGCAACATACTTTGCCTTTGTAGTAGAAAGAGTAACAATCTTCTGTAACTTTGAAACCCAACTGACTGTTGCACCACCTAATGTAAAGACATAACCTATGGTACTCTTGTGGTTATCAATGTCATTAGCCATATCAACATGCATATAACCTTATAGCTCTAAGTCTGAGTTCCTAAAGCATAATGCTGAATCTATAGTACCTTTCAAATATCTGAGAATCCACTTCATTACTTCCCAATGTTGCTTTCCTATATTGCTCATGTACCTACTCACAACTCCTACTACATGTGCTATGTCTAGCCTTGTACACACCATGGCATACATAAGACTGCCAATCGCTGATGCATATGGTACCTTGGCCATGTAGTCTTTCTCATGTTCTATTTTAGGTGACTAATCTTTGGATAATTTAAAATGACTAGCCAAAGGGGTACTTACTGGCTTTGCTCCACCCATGTTAAACCTATTGAGTACTTTCTTCACATACTCTTCTTATGATAGCTTCAAGAAACCTTTGGCTTTGTCTCTGGTAATCCTTATACCAAGGATTTGTTTTGCAACTCCCAAATCCTTCATAGCAAACTCCTTTGACAATTGCCTTTTTAGTTTGTCTATTTCCTGTTTACAAGCCCTGCAATCAACATGTCATCTACATATAGTAATAGGATGATATAAGAATTACCAAGTTTCTTGAAATAACAGCAATGGTCTGCTTGGCATCTGAGGAAACTGTTACTACACATAAACCCATCAAACTTCTTGTACCACTGTCTAGGCACCTATTTTAGCCCATATAGGCTCTTTTGAAGTTTGCACACCAATCTCTCATTTCCTTTTACTTTAAAACTATGTGGCTGCTACATATAAATTTCTTCATCCAATTCTCTATAAAGAAACACCGTTTTTACATCTAACTGCTCAAGATGAAGGTCCTTTTTTGCCACTAACCCAAGTATTGTTCTTATTGTAGTCAACTTGACAATTGGAGAGAAAATTTCAATATAGTCAATGTCTTCTTTCTGCTAAAATCCTTTCATGACCAGTCTTGGTTTATATCGTTTGCTGCCATCATGTTCATCTTTCACTCGATAAACCCACTTGTTTTGCAATGACTTATTCCTTTGTGGTAACTTTGTCAATTGACAGGTTTGATTTGTTAATAATAAGTCCGTCTCATCCTTCACAGCTAGCTCCCACTTGATTGAGTCATCAACTTGCATTGCTTCCTCGTAACACCCTGGTTCACCACCATCAGTTAGTAAAATATAGTGCAAAGAAGGACAGTACCTCTATAGTGGTCTTATAGTCCTAGAAGATCTTCTAGGTTCGAACACAGGTGTTTGTGGTTCAATTTCTTGAGCTATATTATCTTGATATTCTTGGTCATTGTCTTGTATACCGTTCATTGGGAAGTCTTTCAAAGGAATTACCTCTTGCTTTTTCACTTCAGTGCTTGGATTTTCTAACTTCATGTTGAGCTTATCCTTGTACATCACTTCTTCATTGAATATGACATCTCTGCTCCTTATAATCTTGTAGTTTTGGTCATCCCAGAAACGATAACCAAACTCAGCGTCACTATAACCAATGAAAAAACATTTGTTAGATTTTGCATCAAGCTCACTTCTAAGAGTAGAGTCAATGTGAACATATGCTAAACAACCAAACACTCTTAAGAAATAACAATTTACCTCTTTGCTGCTCCAAACTTATTCTGGGATCTTGCAATTTAGCGAGACAAAGAGTCCTTTGTTGAGCAAGTAGGCTGCAGTATTAATTGCGTCAGCCCAAAATGTCTATGGTAGTCCAGCATGCAATCTTATGCTTCTTGCATGCTCATTTAGGGTTATGTTCATCCTTTCGGCGACACCATTCTGTTGAAAAGTTACAAGAATAGTCTTCTCCATCTTGATCCCATTATTGGCACAATATTTTTTGAACCCTTGATCAATGTACTCTCCCCCATTATCGGATCGCAAGCACTCCACCCTTAGGTTTGTCTCATTTTCAACCATGGCTCTCCACTTTTTAAAAGTATCAAAAACATCAGATTTATTTTTCAAAAAATAAACCCATAACTTTCTTCTTGCGTTATCAATGAAAGTCACATAATACTTTGAGCCTCCAAGGGATGACATAGGAGCGGGTCCCCACACGTCTATATTAACCAACTTCAACTTCTTTGCCTTTGGTTCCCTTGCTACTTTGGAAAAACTTACTCTTCTTTGTTTGCCAAAGATGCAACCTTTACACAAACTATGATCAATCGACTTCAACTTTGGTAGTTTTCCCTTTGATTGAAGCTCCTTCATTCCTTTCACACTCATATGCCCAAGTCTACAATGCCACAAACTCAAGATAACACTAGCATCTGCGACTGCAACTGAATCTCTACAACTAGAAGTCATGTAAAGAGTTCCAGTTTTATTTCCACAAGCAACCACCATGGCTCTTTTAGTAACTTTCCATGTACCACCCAAAAAAGACACACTATGCCCTTCATTGTCAAGTTGCCCAATTGATATTAGATTGCGCATCAATTTTGGTACATGCTTTACTATTTGGATTTTCCACACAAATTTGTTTGCCATCTTCAATCTAACATCACCCATACCTACAATATCCAAAGGTTCTCCATCTGCTAGGTATACATTTCCATGATTTTCAGCCATATATTTTCTAGAATTTCATGGTATGCAGTGGTATGGAATAAAGCTCCTGAATCTAAAACCCAAGAATCAATAAAACTATTAACAAATAAAAGTAAAACATCTTGTACCTCCTCAGTTATGGCATTGGTGGTGTCATTATTGTTGTTCTCCTCTTTCTTTGGTGCTTTGCAATTCCTGTGTATGTGGGCTTTGTTGCCATAATTCTAGCACTCAACTTTTTTTCCAAACATGGACTTGCTTCTTTTGTTCCTTGATTTTGGTCTTCCTCTACCTCGGTTTGAATTTCTATCGTAGCCCCTACCTTTTGTTTCAACATTCAAAGCGTTCAATGTTATCTCACTCGAATCTTTCCTACAAACCTCCTCGGCAAGAATTTTATCCTTGATATCAATGAGTTTTAATTTCGCACTACCTGTTGAATTATTAATTGCTGCTCTCATAGGCTCATACATCAGGCAAGGGCGAAAGACTAAGATAATAGAAGTAAAGATGTTGTGGTGTCCTAAAGAAAAAGAACTGGCTTATGATTCTCACTTCCCCTCGGATCTTTAGGTAAGTAATGTGTTATGCTAACTTCCTTCTTTATGAGCTCATCGAAACTAAAAGCAGAGTTAGAGGGTATAGAATGCCTAAAGCTATTGATGATAGTGGGATGGAGAATAGTGTTACAGCTACCTTACGACTTATGCTACCTTTTCAGAAAACCGCAGAAGGCTTACTTCTCAGAGACATAGTTAGACCAGCTTCCGCTTTCCCTATTGATACTTCAAAAAGGCTACCTTCCCCTGCTTATTGTCAATCATTCTTCTGAGCTTGCTCGCCTCAAGTATTCCACTCGGACCTTATGACATTGATCTTCTTCTGCTTTGTTAAGTTGGTGAAGAAAGGAGTTGGTGTTAAACACTAATAATAATTCATTAACCTTGACTACCTCATTCGCCTCCTTCACTCACTTCAAATGAACCAAGTCTAGAAATTCCATCGCGAGAAACTTTTTGAAATCTGTTGACCCTTAGGACTACGGTTAGGAGTGCTCGTAACACAAGAAACTTCACATCTCGACCCTCTAACAATTAGACCAACCAGGATGATAGCCATCCAGCTGAGTGATGAGCAGATAAGCTTACTATAAGGAATAAAGAAGTCGATGAGTTCCTTTCTTAACAAGACGTCTACCTGCATATCCATGGTATCAGTTGCTAGCTTGAGTAAGGATTTTCCCATGAAACTGAAGTAGGAAAAGTTTGGTGCGGGTCTCATGGTATCACTTTGGCTCGATGAACATGTAATGCCGCAAGTGAATTCCTACTATGTAAGGCATAGCGCTGTCCTCTATTTTTTTTTATCTAAAAGTGCCATCTAGTTAGATATGCTATCTTGCCCACCCTCAGTAGAGTTTCAAACTGTCTCAAGGCCCCTACGATTATCCCATCTCTAAGAATCTCAAGACTTGTGAAGAGGTTACTTGACTGACTCCTGTGCTGAACTAACGAATCTCGTTTTTCATGTTCTCGAAAGTAGAGTGAACTATCTTTTTGAACTGGAAACGAGATTCATAATCGTTAGAGTGCGAACCTGAAGGATAGTTGTGTTCTTTTACGATTATCAAGTGATCACTCCTATCAAAGGATATTCACCCAACAGCGACAACTATAGGGCAATAACACGGTGTCGATGGGATACAGAGAAGCACGAAAAAGGGAGACAAAAAAGTCCCTGAATAAGGCAAGTAGCTCTTACTCCCCCTTGATTCATTTTTGAAGTCTCTTTGGAAAGTTAGAATAGCTCCTAAATTTTTCAACGGTTGGGGAGATAGTCGTTGAAGCGAAGCCTATCGCCACGCCGACTATCAAATACGAGATTGGGCCCCTTTGTAAAGATGGATAAGGAAGGAAAACGTATGCAAGCTGAGGAGAAGGCTTCTTTTAGGACTAAGATTGCCTTCCCTCCCTAACTCTTATTGGGATAAGGCCTGTAAGCTTCTTCTTTGATAGCTAGATGTGACTCCAGTAGTTTCTGTACTAAAATCCCTGAGTCAGGTTGTTCTGTTGGGTTATACAAGACATGACAGAGATTAGATCGATCAAGTGATAACCGAAGATAGGGTCCATGATATCCATTTCAGTTCCTTTCTATGGCCATAGTTCAATATTAATTAGACTAGAAGATTGCTTCATCTTCAATGATTGGGTGGAAAAATTGTTCAAGGAAGGGAACATCACTCTCTCTAAGTCAGTTTTGGTGGACCTTCCCCCAACAAACCAATACCAGTTGTCTACACGAGGTAAAACACCATTAATACCTATCTATCCAATTTTCAATATTTTGAAAAATCTTAGTTTGTTAACATTCACCCTTTGGTCTCCTCTTCCTCTTCTTTGTCCCTTCTTTTCTTATACTAGACATGACATGCCTCATGTTCGTATCTTAACTGTGCAACCTTTTCTTGCAAACAATCCTTCGTTGCTAACACTGGTAATGCCCCATCCTTTTAGTACTACCTTCGAGGAATTCCTCTCGTGCCCTGTATTGATAAGAGTGCATTCTCTACCAGAACAACTTTGAGGCCGAGGTAGCCATCCTCTTGCCAATCCTAAACAAGTCGAAGAGGCAGTATTTGTTAATCCCGCGAGGACAACCCCCATCTTACTCAGTTGAGGGCTACAATCTTCAGACGAGAAAAAAGCTGCTTTTAAAACTATTTGGTAGGGAAGCCGTAAGAATTAGGGCACGAACTTCTTAATCAAAATCAATTTTTGCAAACGATAGTTGATTAATAATTGTATTAAAATCATTCATATGCTTTGTCACGGAAGCACCTTCTCTCATTTTAAGATTAAATAATGTTTTCATAAGATGTACCTTGTTATTTGCAGAAGGCTTCTAATTCATATCGGACAAGATCTTCATCAACCCTGTTGTGGTTGCCTCCTTTGCCACGTTACTTGCCATGTTCGTGGTCAATGTCAATCGAATGACTCCTAATACTTGTCTGTCAAGGAGTGCCCAATCTTCATCTGACATCTTTTCATGTTTTTCTCCTAAGAGAGGGAGATGTAATTTTCTACCATACAGATGATCTTCAATTTGCATCTACCAGAATGCGTAATCTGTTCCATCAAACTTGTTGATCCCAGGTACAGATCCTCCTTCTTCTCCAACCATTGCTTTCTTCCTCAAACGTTGCTCTGATACTAGGTGTTGGGGGGATTTAATTGAATACTACTAAATCCTAACTCCCTGAAAGCAAAAAATAATGCGAACAAAAGATACAAAATCACTACACATACAAACACAAGATTTATAGTGGTTCATTCTCCGTATGAGAGCTATGTCCACTTTGCCGCTGCGGAATTTCACTATGAAGAAGAAGAAAAATTACAAGAATCTCTCAAGCCTCACGAAGTGTCTCACTCACTAAACCCTATTTGGTGGCTCTCACTCTAATTGTGGCTTTGCCTTCTATTCAATTTGTGTTATCTAACTTTAGGACTTAACCCCTTTTTATAGGTAATACATGTGACACAATTCCTAATAGGACTCAAATCCCATATCCTAATAAGAATTATATTTTAATTCCTAATACAATTATAATCCTATTTCCAATTGTATTCTTAAAAAAAAAAAACCAATTATACTTAAACACAAATTAGGAAAACCCATATTAGGAAAACCCATGTCCTAATCCAACTCTAATTTGGATTGAATTTGGCTCCACAATCTCAACAATGTCGTTAAAAATGGAGTCTGGATTTAGTTTATATTAAGACTTATATAGGAAAAAATGACGTTAATTTTTTATAATTATAAATACTTTTAACAGCAGCAAATGTGATGTTAATTATCAGAATTATAAGTACTTAGTACTATAATTAAGTAATGCTTATGCTTGAGATTCTACGTACAGTAGTAGAGAAATTATTTGCATAGAAAGTATAGAATCCTGGAATGGAACTTGTAGGCGCCATGAAAAGACCTGGTTTGCAAGTATAGAAATTGACTACCAATAGTCTTTCTTTTTCTTCTTCTCTATAAATATAATCAAATCCTTCATTTCTTCTTCTGCGTTTTGCTTATTTCTTCTTACGTACTTACTTCCATCTGCTTATTCATATCTCTGCAATTATCACTCTATACACTTTGTGAGTTTCTTTCTCTTATTTAGTTATTTAATTACAACCATTCGCTTATTTTCTTTGTTGCAGTCTCTTGTTTAAGATTGCATACATTTTAGAGTTGAATTTTATGGAAGATTTTCAACTGTGTGCTCTTTTGTTTGCTCATTGATTTTGATTTTCTCCGTACACTAAACTTTACATATTCTAAATTTTGATCAATTTTCCATGTTTAGACTAGCTAGGTGTTGATATTGTTTATCATTTCTTTGAGTGCCAAAAATTTTGTCCATCTCTACAAAGCTTTAGACAAATTGGCTTGTATCATAAGGAAGATTTATGACAATTTTTTTGTGATATTAGGGCAATTAATGAAAATTTTCTTTTATGCGATTTGGAGATTTTATCAACCAAGCTTATTTCCCCTTGATTATATATATTTTTATAATCATGAAAAGAAGGATTCTTTTCAGCAACGTATTGTATGGTACTAGGGTTTGTTATATATATTCATTTAGATTACTGAGTCCATGGATCAATCAACTTCCATTAAAACTTAAATGGGTAGGCATTTTTTAGGTCTGATTGTTCAATATGTGATTCTTATAATTTAAGAAATATTTGTTCAAGTTCATTAATTAAGCCTTGATGTGTTTCAAATTTCTTACTTTTTATGCATCAAATGGGATTTTGTTAAGTTTTACTAATTTGGTGTTGATTAGGAAACAACAGTTGAAATTGTTTAGACTGAATGGGTAAGTCAATTGTATTGTATGGATTTGTTGTGGCTGAGCAACCAAAAGCCATAAAATAATTTCTGGAGCAAATTTTGGGTGAAGGGACTGTCATAGATGTGGGAGTTTAGCAACAGGAAGGTTTAAAGGGCTATGCAATTGTACACTTCACAACAATTGAAGTTGCAGATACAATCAAGTCATTGGCTGACGAACACCTTTGGTATGGGAATTCTTACTTGAAAGCTCAAAATATGGGTGAGGGACCAAAACCAAGTCACCTTCAGCATATGATTAAGGATGTAAAGTTGCACTTTGGTTTTCAATTGTCAGACATAAAGTTTTCATCACTATGGACTCAAGAAAATGTTTTTGTCGAGTTTGGATTAGGACTAAGAAAATTTATCTTTTTTCTATCTCATAATTCTGTGGAATATAAGCTTTAACTCCCGTGCGAGAGCATTAGGCTAGTTGAGTTGCGCCGTCTACAAGACAAAAGGTTTATAATCATTCAAGTGTGTTGTATTGTATTTTTTTATTTTTTATTTCTGCAATATAGAATTGCTTCTTATTGTACTCTCCTGCTACATAGTTTGCATTATTTAAGATTTTATTTCGATCGCTAGTGGATGATTTGGTACTTAAGGCTATAGTTAAAAATTGTTCTCGTTCTTAAAATTGCTAGCAATAATACATTTTAATCTGTGTGACAACTGAGGACAATTCTTAACATGTTCTTTTTCATCTTTCTGTGTTGCTATTGTTAGTTTTTCAGTGTTCCTTGGATATATTCCAAAGATTTGCCTGATCAAACCTTTTTTTAGAGATGACACTGATGTTCAGTGGATTCATGAAGTTGATTTTACTCCATCCTCATGCATTGGCCAATCTACTGCTTTATGTTTGGAACTCCCAACCACTGGTTATCTTTCAGATTTTCAGAAAGATTTCGCTTACTACAAAGAAACTGTAGGGAAACTCGTTGTGGAGAGAGGTTCAACTTCCTCTTGCTACTTTGATCATGTCCCAACTGTAAGTCCACTCGAAGGATTTAACTTGTCATTTTGTATCCTGTTTAAGATTAATACCTTGGTTCAACATGGTTGTACTCCTAGGCCAGCAGTAGATGATAAATTTTTTTCGGATGGTTGAACCGCATAGAAGAAATGTGGCATTTGTAGAACATGCTCTTGAGACACTGTTTTATTCAAAATGATGTTGCTTTTAACCTCGATAGTGGCTCAAAGAACAATACCAAAAGTACAACATGGCTGCAATACCTCTTATGTTGCCTGCCATCAGTTTAAGTCACGTATTGGTATATATGCGCAGGGTTCTAGTCACCCCATCTAAAGTATATTTCTTTGGTCCAGAGATTGTTCTATCCAGTAATGTGTTATGCACATATTCTAATGATGGTGAGAACTTTATTCGTGTTTCTTTTGTTAATGAGGATCTTGTAAAAATACATCCAATAGATTTATCTCCTCGAGCATCTTTGGCGAATATTGAAAGGCATACTAGAGTTTATCAAAAGATATTGTCAACTTTAAGAACTGGTATTGTTATTGAAGATAAAAAGTTTGAATTTCTAGCCTTTTCTAATAGTCAACTGAAAGATAATTCTGTGTGGATGTTTGCATCTAGACCAAGGCTAACTGCAAGTGAAATCAGAGAGAGGTTGGGTGATTTTAGCTCGATAAGGAATATGGCAAAATATTCTACTAGACTTGGTCAATCATTCAGCTCCTCCAGCGAAGTTGTGAATGTTGATAAGAATGAAATTGAAGAAATTTTTGATATAGAAGTTGAAAGGGGGGGAGTCAAATATGTTTTCTTTGATGGCACTGGGAAAATATTAGCTACATTGGCTCATATGGTGGTTGGAAAGTGTGGATTCAGAATTGTTCCATTCATCTTTTAGATTTGATATGGCTGGTACAAAGGTGTCATAGCGGTTGATCCAACTTCATCAATAAAGTTATCAATGAGACCAAGTATGTCCAAATACAAATCAGATAATGTTAGTCTTGATATTTGGGAATGGAACAAGTATCATCTGTGTTATCTTACGACCAATTTGTGATACTTTTGTTGACTCTCGGTGTCAGGGATTATGTGTTTGAGAAGAAGCAGAAATATGTGATTTCTCAACTGGATACAATTTTAACATATCCCTTAAAGGAACAGGAAGCGCTTAACTTGATGTCTTCAAGAGCAATCACATATGTACTGAAAGATATGCTTGACCATTATTCTAAGCCACATGAAGAACCATTTCTTTCAATGATGTTGCAAATATTTCGCTCGTTAATATTGAAAGACTTGAAAACAAAAAAAAGAATCTTTATCCCAAGGGGACGAGCAATGATGGGGTGTCTAGATGAGATAGGAATCTTTGAATATGGTTAGGTGTTTGTGCAATGTTCAAGTCGCCAGACTGAGTTATCAACCAATTTCTTAGCTTTGTTTAGTGGTAGAGTGTCAAACCAAAGTAGCATAATAAGGGGAATGGTAACTATTGCGAAAAATCCATGTCTACATCTTAGAGATGTTCGTGTTCTAAAGGTTGTCGATGTTCCGGCCTTGCACCACATGGTGGATTGCATAGTATTTCTAGCTAAAGGAAAGTGGTCAGCTTGTCATATACACCACATAACATGCTTACACATGCACAAAACATAGATTGTCTTATTACATATTATATGTTTCTTGCTTGCATGCAATATTAATATCAAACTCAGAAAATTTCTAAATTGGTCACCACCCTCTTAAAGATCACATTACATTCTTCTTGTGCACTGATATTTTGTTTTCTTAAGCATAATTTCTCTATAAAGCATATTTACAGTGACATTATTTACATTGTTAACTAGACCTTATCTTGATGAATGTTAGGGGAGTGATTAGGATGGAGATATCTACTTTGTTGGGATCGTGATCTCATTCCTCCTCGCCAGTATCCACCTATGGATTATGCTTCTCCACCACCTAAGATTCTTGATAATGAAGTTACAATTGAGGTATTACTCAATCTAGCTTGCCAAGAATTGTTCAAACACATACATGATTTATGGCTTATTGCATTAGTTCATTTTCTTTTGAATTCTAATGAGTGCATTTTTTTTTCTATGCCTTAACATAGACACTATTGTGGCACAGAATGTGGAGGAGTATTTTGCAGATTACATGGTCAATGAAAACTTGGGAATAATCTGTAATGACAATATTGCATTTGCAGATATTAGTCCTTACAAGGCAATGTGTTGGCAATGTATTCTTCTTGCAAAGCTAGCCTCCATTGCTGTTGACTTCTCAAAAATCGGAGCACTTGCTAAAATCCTTCAACGTTTACAAGTTAGAAATTTTCCGGATTACATGGAAAAGCACAAAGAGAATCCTATGAATCACGAAGTGTGATTGGGAAACTTTATTGTGAGGTAAAATATCTTGTGCCAAAGATGGGTACTATCAAATCCTCCTTCACCTCAGATGAGGCGAGGCGGTTTTATGACCTTGACATGGAAGTGGAGGGCTTCAAGGACTAAATTGATGATGCTTTTTATTACAAACGTGAGTATGATTATAGATTGGGAAATCTGATGGACTATTTTGGGATATCAACCGAGGGTGAAATACTCAGTGGTCAAATAATGAAAATGGCAAATCTTTCAGAAAGAAAAGGGATTTGGAAGAAATCAAATTGGCCATGAAGTCATTGATAAAGGAAGCCAGGGAATGGTTCAACAAGAAGGAAAATGAATATGATGGTCTTGAGAAAGTATTCATCAAAGCATCAACTTGGTATTATGTTACATATCATCCAAGTTTTTGGGGTCGGTACAATGAAGGACTAAATCGCGAGCATTTCCTTAGTTTTCCATGGTTTGTTCATGATAAACTTCTTGAGATCAAAAGAGACAGTCAAAGAATCCTAAGGGCTTTGCATCATTCTTCGTTACAATCCTAGTTCTTCATATGAAGTTCTTGTTTGTCGCTTGATATCATTTGAAGAGAGATGCCTTGACAAGAGTCCTTCATTATGTGAATATATATGTTTATTTGTACAATTATTCAGTTTGAGTGTCAACTTTATATTGTATTGATTGTTGTGTGTTTGTCAGTATTGTAAGTGTCTCAAAACTTCTTGTATTTACTATTTGTTATTCAATAAATCTGTAGTTTGCTGGGTTGCCTTAAAATTTTGCTGCAAATTTAAATAAATGGCCACCTTCAAAGAAGAACATTTTGGTGAATCCATTGCACTTGTTACCACCCAATTATGAATCACATGTATCCTATTTGCACTACTTTTATTGACTTGTTGTCTGTGCAACGGATACACAAAAAACTTTCTCTCTTGTTTCAAGGATTTTGTATGATCTGCAAATGTATGTATTTATGTAACATTTTGGCCTGTCTCAATTTTTGCACAAGAGTGCGCTTGTATTTGAACTCTTATTAGCAAATATCAACTTTTAATTAGCGAAAATTACTTTATTTCTAATGGATAATATTATTCATTAAACATTTTGGAAAATTATTTTTGAAAAACTATTTCAAGAAAGAGTTTTGTCACATATTTTAAAAATATCTTCCAATAATTAGAACAACAAAAATACATAATTTTAGAAGAAACATTATATTCAATATGCATTTAGCAATAAATATTTTAAAGAGTTTTCTTAATGTGGGTTAAAATAATAGAATCCATAAATAAATTGATAACTCTTATAAAGATATTATTTATTACAACAAATATTTTAAAACATACTTAATATTTGCAATGTTATTTTCCTTAACAATGTTAAATTAATTAAAATCTTTAAATTAAATTAATGGAAAAATAAGAAGAAAGATAAGGTCAAAATAAAATATGAGTGTGGGGTCCTACTCCTACAAGCAACTTAAGGAAGAAGGGGATAATACTCCAAAATGGGAAGCAAAAGACCCCACCTTTCATTGTCTTATTATGTACGGACAACATTTTGACCTTTTTATTTTAATTATTTATTTATTTTTATATGTGGATTTTATCACCGTGATTGAGGTTATAAAATAAAGAAAATGATAGAGTTATCGAAAAGTTTACACCGAATTTGTGCACCGAATGACGTGGTAAAACCTGACCGTTGATTAATATTAACTGATAATAAATAAACGGTCAGGAGTGTGCCACGTTATTCGATACACAAATTTGGTGCACACTCGTCAATAACTGTAGCATTACTCATAATATAAAGATTGGTTCATAAATTTATTCTTTATTTATTTCTTTTTATTTTTTCCTTTTCAAGTATTGATGACTCAAAACGTTTGTAGCCATATTGTAGTAAATAGTAAAACATTAATCCCCCAATGTGTTTAGCCTCCAAAAAAATATTATCCACTTAATATTGTCTACAGCTTTTGGATATTAGATTGACTGAATTTTAATGAATTAGTAAAAACGTTATTTTCTCACAAATTTAAACATATTAACCTAAAGGTTCATAAAAAATGCGGATAAAATCATATTTTCAAAATAGATGAATGCTTGCTATAAAAAAGACAAAACACCTCAATATAGCTCACAAATAATACATTTATTAATTAGAAAATACTATGTTTATAACATTTTTTTCACAAACTTTCTTTTACAACCTCGATGCAGCAGTTCACAATTGGTCAGCTCGTAAAGTGTTGTACTTGATAAATTACAGTTAGCCAATAGCGAGCTACCACTTCAGGATTATGAGAGAAAATTTGTGAGAACAGGTTGTGAGTGTAACATTATTCTTATTAATTTATTAAAGAGAGGTTTCATATTCCAAAACCATCCTCCAATTCCGGGTTCATATGTAGTTACTTCATCTTATACTCCACAACACATTTATGCTTTCCTTTTACTCTTTTCTTAAGCAAGAGTTTTACTTCTCTGTTAATCTTACCATACTCTTTACTTCAACCTACCCAATCATTTTTCTCCACCTCATCAACTTTCGATTGATTTAGTTAAATAATATAAAAAGGTTTTATAATTTAAGAAAAAGCTCATAAAATATAATATGAAAATAGTTTTTATTTTTTTGAATTTTGAATAAAATTGAGAAGGATTTTATATCTAAAATTGCATTTAAACCAATGTTTTAAAACCCGGCCCGATCGGTTGGTTGAATCGGGACCCGATTGGTGAGTCGGGTCGAGTGAGGCTAAAAATCGGTATTATAAGTTTGCCCAGTTACATCCGCGGTTGGACCGGTGCATTGTAGCACCCGTCGATCCAACCGTTATATAAAAAAAACTAGGTCAGCTTTAAAAAAATTAAACCCATATTCCATAAATTAAATAGTTAAACCCCTCAGTCCCAAAGCAAATATCAATGATTTCCCCCCCATTTTCACGCCTTTTCCCTCACTTTTGGTCTGAACCTGAAAATCTTCCACTGGAGTCTCCCTTTCACTGTCGAATTTTGTCTCTTCAACCTTCACCGTGAACTGCTCTGCTCGTCGTCAGCTGGGGTACTGAGAATCTCCTCCCATTTTGCAATCTTCTCTGTCCTCTCTTCACTGTTCTTTAGTGTCGATCTACTCTGTTCATCGTTGATCTTGAAGCTACACCATCGATCTCATCTTCATCTTGCCCAGGAATTGTTGCCTCTTCCTCACATTTGCTTGATCTTAGCTCTTCACACTTTCACAGTTTGTAGTTCATATTGTTCACAGTTCATAGTTCATACTGTTCACAGTTCACACTGTTCATAGTCGAGCTCCACCTCTCCGACACTCAACTATCAACGACAACTCATTTTCACTAACACCAGCTAACTGTCACCTTACTAATGTACATTTCGGCAACAAACGTTTAATTTTCTTTTGGTCAATCAACAATTAATTTGAGTATTGAAGAATGAAGATATTACACTGAAGACTAAACAAGGAGGTATCATAAGACAAACCAACAAACAAAGAAACAAAAAAATGTTGCTCTTCAGCACACATGAAAAATAATAATGATTAATTATTAACAAACATTGTGAACAATAATGTTGTTGATGTTATCATGCTGATATCATCGGTTGAACCAGCTGGTTCAACCAGTTAAATCCGTCAACCCGAGACCCGGCCAGCTTGTCGCGTTTTGTCCCCGATCGTTTTTAAAACATTGATTTAAACAATACAAAAATCTTCTAGTAAACAACAGGACGTAACATCAACATTGGCAAACACACATCAGCAGTAGGAGTATTGCAATGGATGACCCCGCGAAGCAGAGAATCTTTGTGGAATTAAAGAGAAAGAGACATACAGTACTGCACAGTAGCGGCATTATTCACACAAAAGAACCTTGACCTGCCATTGACGAAGACGATCAACTTACTCTTCATTCTTTACTCACAGCACTCTTCAGCTTTCTTGGCTTCTGGGTTTTTTTCTCTGGCGAGTCTTCTTCTTGCTTTTGTTTTCACTCAAAGTTCATTTCTTTTTGTTATTTAAAGAAACAAGTTGGCTTTGACGAAGACGATCAACTTACTCTTCACTCTTTGGTTATAGCACTCTTCATCTTCTTGGCTTCTGGGTTTTTTCTCTGGTGAGTCTTCTTCTTCTCCTTTTCTTGTTTTTGTTTTCACTCAAAGTTCATTTCTTTTTGTTATTTAAAGAAACAAGTTGGCTGTGACGAAGACGATCAACTTACTCTTCACTCTTTGCTTACAGCACTCTTCATCTTCTTGACTTCTGGGTTTTTTCTTTGGTGAGTCTTCTTCTTCTTCTTTTTTATGTTTTTGTTTTCACTCAAAGATCATTCCTTTTTGTTATTTGAAGAAACAAGTTGGCTTTGTTTACTTTCAGTTTATGACATGAACACCATACTTACAGTAGAGACCATGTAAATCTAAAAAGAAAAAAGAAAAAAGAAAAAAAGGAATGAAATTTAGTGGCAAACTTGTAACATGAAAGTTGTATGATCGTTCCTTTTAGTATTAGAAGTCTTATGTAGAGAGATTTTCGGATTACCGAAAAAAAAAAAAAAAAAAAGGAAAAGATAGGCTTATGTAATAAAGGATTAGTAAAGTTTTTGTTATGTTACTGGGTAACGTAACCTCTAGTATTATATTAGCATCTTGGTTTAATGGTACAAGTCTCGATAATGTTACCGGGATGGCAACACAGAAAAATTCTTTTGCTGTATGCATGATTCATGAATGAGAGGGAGTGTTATTATAGACTGGCTCGATGATGTTACTCGACTATCTATAAAAGAAAAATGATAATAATTACAAGTTATTTATTGTATATTAACAGAATGCCATATTTTAGAATTAATATTTTGTTGTTAATTTGATGTTCAATGTTACTATTTTATTTTTTTCTAGTTTCTAGTTTCTGTTCTTTTCTTTTATCTGTTTCAGGAGTGTTTGTTTTGTTACATAAAATTTCCACATTTATTGAACGCATGATGGATGTAACATTTTTGCTTGGATTAGTGAAGAATGTAGATGTTTTAATTTTATGGTATATAATTTTATCTGTGCCCACTTTTATGGTAAATTTCTTGTTTTGATTTAATCGCAAGCTTATCTTTTCAAAATCACTACTGATGAGAAATGCAGACCCATCAGCATCAATTTGATTTTCCTTCTGAGTAGAACATGAATTCATATAAGATTGCTGTTCATGTTTATACACACACACACAAGACTACCTTCTGTGATTTTTCATAAGTTTCTTTTTCTGTGGAATGATTGAAGTTAAAGTATGGCTAGATTTTAGATCTTATTTTTAATTGGTGCTTCCACAAATAAGTAACTGAAAGTTTGACCTATGGATCTTATTACCTCCTCGAGAATGTTAAGGTCAACAGTATTTCTTTTTGCTGATATTGCTATGTTTCGCAACAATTTTCTTTGTTGTTTTTTAGTACTTATTTTACATTTAGAGGACTTGATTGGGGATAGTGGGATTTAAGGTGTTATCATGTTGCAAATACACGTTGCAGGGGTTGCTCCTGTACCCCTGCAAGATTCCTTCTTTACTCAGAAATAGTGGTTACCGATATTAATTTGGGAAATTGGGGTTTTGGATGCAAAACTTATATATAAATCTGGTTTGTTCCAGAATTCCTACACACGGTATGCCTAAGTCGCAGTGACTATGAGGAAGATAAATTCAACCATCTTTTCTTTCTTTCATTTTTTTTTGTTCATTATTTTTCCTGAGTTTTGGTGCTTTATATTATGTGTACAAGTGGATCCATGTACTTGCAATGGTTGACTTTTTTCTTTTTTTTTGACATGATAAAAGGGCAGCATACTTCATTTATGGGTAAAACAATTCAGGTATATGGATTCCCATGTAGTGTTACTGCAGAAGTAGTCAAGACATATCTGGAGTCACTTACAGGTCAAGGAACTGTTTATGCTATTAAAGTTAGGAAAGCAAAAAGTTGTGGTCCAAGAGCGTATGCTATTGTCCAATTCACAACCAATAGAAGTGCTGAATCTATCATCTCTTTGGCTAGACAACGCCTATGGTATGGGAGTTCATATCTCAATGCTCGGCAAATGGAGCATGATATTGTGCCGAAACCGAGAACCTTTATGCATAGCATGGAAAAAATAATGCTGCATTTTGGCTGTCAGATCTCAAATGAAACATTTGCTGTTCTCTGGAGAGGGGTGGATGTTTCTGTGAATTTTGGTATCGGAATGCGAAAATTAAATTTTTATCTGTCTTATCAACGAGTAGAATACAGGCTTGAGCTCGCTTACGAAAATATTTGGCAGATAGAACTCCATTGTCCATGCCATCAAAGAGCAAAGTATCTTCTGATTCAGGTTGCTTTTCTAATTTTGATCATTGACGATAATTCATTGCTATTTTATTTTCTTTTATTTTTCATGGAGCTTCATTGCTTGTATTGTATGAATGGAAAAAGAATGAAAGTTCTTTTATATGAATGTAGACATTCTGTTGATTTCTATTTTCTAATTTGCAAGCAATTGATGATAGTCACCTGCATTTTCTTTTTCTTATTGAAAAGAAGTTCTTTTATATGGACTGTCTCAATGCTTTTTTGACGTTTGTATTTCAAGACTTCTGCCTATGGTACTGCACTTTTTCAATAAAATTCTTACCAGTTTTCTAAGTAAAAAAATTTACTTTTAACAAAAAGAAGAAAAGGGGGATGGGGGAGAGGGTATTCAGAGTGTTTTGTTGAAGGTTTTTTATTTTGGATTCTGAATGGGAAAGAATGGACTAGATTTATTTAATACATATTGCAATTGGAAATTCATGGAATTAGATGGATGGTGGAATTCAGTTATCTATATGCTTCAGAGTTGGATCTTTCAGATCATGTTTACTATTCTTCTTTCTTAGGTTAAATGTTAATTTGCTGACTGTAAAGGATTATTTTTCGGTTTCTTTTGATTTTAAGCTACTTGGTGCTCCCCGGATTTTTGAGAAAGAAATACGCTTTTCTTATGATGAATTTGAAGACCCTTTATTTAACTTCTTTAAGGATGACCCTGATGATAAATGGGTCAGGGCAACAGATTTCACCCCCTCAAGCTGTATTGGGCAGTCTACTGGATTATGTTTGGAGCTTCCTTATTGCCTTGAACTTCCAAACTTTAAGGAAAACTTTGGTTACTATAAAGAAAGTGATGGCAGGTTTGATTTGGAAATAGGTTCTGCGTATTCTTGCAATCAGAGTTTGGTTCCAATTGTTGGTCCTCCCTTTGGAATTTACTTGCCATATGAGATCTTGTTTAAGATCAATTTGTTGGTTCAAAATGGGTGTCTTGCCGGGCTAGCACTGGATTCTGATTTTTATCGGTTGGTTGACCCAAGTAGAATCAACAAGGCCTGTATAGAACATGCTCTTGATAAACTTTATCAAATAAAAGAATGTTGCTATGAACCTTCAAGGTGGCTCACTGAACAGTACCAAAAATACCTCACAACCAGGAATAGGCCAAGATCACCTGCTATAACTTTGGATGGCAGTTTGGTATATGTACACAGAATCCAAGTAACACCTGGTAAAGTTTATTTTTGTGGTCCAGAGGTTAATGTCTCAAATCGTGTACTTCGTCACTACAGAGATTATATTGACAATTTTCTTCGTATTTCTTTCATTGATGAGGATTTAGAAAAAATCCATTCAATAGCTGTAGCTCCACGTTCATCTTCTGCAAATGAGCATAGGAGAACTGGAATTTACACAAGGATCCTCAACCCTACAAAATGGTGTCGTTATTGGTGATAAGAAATTTGAATTTCTTGCTTTTTCATCTAGTCAATTGCGAGAAAACTCTGCTTGGATGTCTGCTTCTACAGATGGGGTCACTGCTGCACATATAAGGGAGTGGATGGGAAATTTTCGTCAAATAAGGAATGTGGCGAAGTATGCTGCCAGACTTGGTCAATCCTTTGGTTCATCAACTGAAACTCTTAGTGTTTGTGAGGATAAAATTGAGTTCATTCCTGATGTAAAGGTTATAACAGGTGGAACTAAATATGTATTTTCCGATGCTATTGGGAAAATTTCTGCTGAGTTTGCAAGGAGAGTGGCCCAAAAATGTGGTATTAAAGATCATCCTCCATCCGCCTTTCAGATTCGACTTGGTGGATACAAAGGCGTGGTGGCCGTTGACCCAACTTCAACAAAAAAATTATCATTGAGGAGAAGTATATGCAAGTATCATTCAGACATCATGAAACTGGATGTTTTGGCATGGAGCAAATATCAGCCTTGTTTTCTGAATCGTCAGCTGATTTCATGATAAAGTTTTTGAGAAGAAACAAAGAGAAGCTGTAGATCAACTGAATGCTATATTAACAGATCCGCTACGGGCAGAGGAGGCTCTGGAGTTGATGTCGCCTGGAGAAAATACTAACATTCTCAAGGAATGCTCTTGTGCGGTTATAAGCCAGATGCTGAACCCTTCCTTTCTGTGATGCTACAAACATTCCGGGCATCAAAGTTGCTGGAGTTGCGGACTAAAACAAGGATATTTGTTCAAAATGGAAGATCTATGAGGTGGTTGTGCAATTCTCTAAAGCTGGCATCTCAGCAGCGTTATGTTATTGAGGGAGAGGTCGTTGTTGCAAAAAACCCTTGCTTGCACCCAGGCGATGTTCGTGTTTTAAGGGCGGTGAATGTGCGAGCTTTGTATCATATGGTGGATTGTGTTGTATTCCCACAGAAAGGAATGAGGTATAACTTTTAACTTCATGGTTTAGAGTGTTGTGGTGTGTACTGGAATTTATTTCAAATAATTATATAGATATCCTTGTTATACAACTGGTGTATCCTTATCATATGCCCATTGTCAACTAAACAAAAATGAAAGCATCTTCAGTCAGCCTTGTGAATGACTTTACTTAACATGTTTATAATAGATTAAACTTTGAAACTGCTGGCATCCCTTCTGATTGTATCACTCTGTCAAGTCTTACAAGCTATGCCATGTGGAATTTGACACACACTTGAATCAATTTTTGTACTTTTTTATTTCTGCTCTTTTACGTTTTTGCTTTCCTGGGTTATGAATATGTGACACTGAGTCCACCTAATTTAATGCAAGAAAAATTATAGTCAATAACCACAAATGCCTTTATTTGGGAAACTTAGGATTTACTTTCTGTACTTCATATTGTAACGTTCAAATTTGGCATGATTTATTTTTTTGAATGGTAATACTATGTGTCTTTCTGCTGTTTATTAATAATAGATTAACGAGGCAAATTAATGAACTGCTTAGAAATTTTGCATTTGACTGACATTCAAAACTGATTTATATTCCTAGACCTCATTCAAATGAATGTTCAGGAAGTGATTTGGATGGAGATATCTACTTTGTCTGTTGGGATCCTGAATTGATTCCGCCACAGCAAATCTCACCCATGGATTATACCCCAGAACCAAGTATTCAGTTAGATCATGGTGTTACAATCGAGGTATTATTCTTTTAGACCCTGAAGTATTCAAAAATTTTGTGATTTTCTTTTATCTAATTTGCATATGATCAAAGTCATGATTCTTCTAGCTTTCATTGCCTCATGCTATGTGCAGTATACTGCCAAAAAGATGAGATCTGACAGTTGGAAATCCTTGAAAGCAAATGATGACTGAGATGCATTTATACATGCATCTAATTTTTTCCCTTACTCTTCTTTCTCCTGCCACACAAGTACGCAACTGCACACAATGTTTTTATTCAGTGATTTGCATATAAGGGTGTTAATTTCTGCCGTGCAGGAAGTTCAGGAGTATTTCACCAACGACATAGTGAATGACAGTTTGGGAATTATTGCGAACGCTGACACTGCTTTTGCAGATAAGGAGCCTGGCAAAGCAATGAGCAACCCATGCATAGAACTAGCGAAAAAATTCTCTATTGCGGTTGACTTTCCAAAAACTGGTATTCCTGCAGAAATACCACCTCATTTACATGTCAAAGAATATCCTGATTTCATGGAAAAACTAGAGAAACCCACCTACGAGTCACGCAATGTGATAGGAAAGCTTTTCCGAGAGGTGAGGGACATAGCACCAGATACAAGCCCTATTAAGTCGTTCACTGAGGAGGTAGCAAGAAGGTCTTATGACCCTGACATGGAAGTTGATGGATTTGAGGATCACATTGAAGATGCTTTCTATTACAAAAGCAATTATGACTACAAACTAGGGAATTTGATGGATTGCTATGGCATCAGAACTGAAGCCGAAATACTCAGTGGTGGTATCCTGAAAATGTCCAAATCTTTCACAAAGAGAAGAGATGCAGAAGCAATTGGTATGGCAGTAAGGGCCTTGAGGAAAGAAGCTAGAGCCTGGTTCAATGAGAAGGGAAGTGGGTCTGATTTTGAAGATGATGTGTATGCAAAAGCATCGGCTTGGTACCATGTCACATATCATCCTAACTATTGGGGCAGCTATAATGAAGGCCTGAATCGCCAACATTTTCTTAGCTTTGCGTGGTGTGTTTATGACAAGCTGATAGAGATCAAGAGGTACAAAACAAGTCTGAGAAATGTTCTAAGCCTGTCATCTCTTCAGCACTGGCTCAGTCATGGATTGCTTTTGCATTGAGAAATTATGCTTGTGTTGTTTTCTTTTACAATGCTTATAAATATGCGTGGTATCTTGTATATAGTTGTGGGAACAGTCGGACTAACAACTGTATTCTGTTACAAGTGTTTCTGTATTATAAAGTATAAATGCTTCATAATCAAGATTGAGACTGAACTGGATTGCTGTAAAAAGTATATGATTTCATCCTTCTAAGTTCATGGCTCCTTGTTCTCTGATGGATTGTTTTGTGTTTGTTGAGACTAAAATATACTACCAAGAAAAACAGGCAAGTGGATTCTAGAAATTGGTCAAGTCACATTTTGTAGTTTCAGGACAATCGTTAGGTGTGTGCTGTGTAGTCAATAGAAGAAGAAAAAGTAAAATTTGAATTTGAAATTAAGAAAAAAGAGTTATAAACAGAACACCTGATTAAGAAATTAGTGAAAAGTGATATAAACAAAAACCCTAATTGAGTTTGAAATTGGGGAGAAGTAGTGTAACAAATACTCTAATTACATTGAAATTGAGGAAAATGAGTGCAAATAATAACCCTAGTTAAGCAGGGATATATTCGGTATTAAATAAGATTTAAAGAGACTTTTTTCTTTTTTAAATATAGTAGAAGTGTATTTAACAATAGAGGGTATTAAAACTTTGATGGGGACTAAAAAAACATTTTCCCAAGATAAATGTTCCTCTTTTACAAGCTCAATAAAAGCAATTTATTAATGGGTTTTCACTACAAACAATTGTTTGCATGAAATTTTAATATTGAACTCAAAAAATTTCTAAATTGGTCACCACTCTCTTGAAGATCACATTACATTCTTCTTGTGCACTGATATTTTGTTTACTTAAGCATAATTTCTCTGTAAAACATATTTACACTGACATTATTTACATTGTTAACTAGACCTCATCCTGATGAATGTTGGGGGAGTGATTTGGATGGAGATATTTACTTTGTTTGTTGGGATCGTGATCTCATTCCTCCTTGCCAGTATCCACCTATGGATTATACTTCACCAGCACTTAAGATTCTTGATAATGAAGTTATAGTTGAGGTATTACTCAATCTAGCATCCCAAGAATTGTTCAAACACAACATATTGCATTAGTTCATTTTCTTTTGAATTCTAATTAGCGCATATTTTTTTTTTCTATGCCTTAACATAGACACTATTGTGGTACAGAATGTGGAGGAGTTTCTTACAGATTACATGGTCAATGAAAACTTGGGAATAATCCGTAATGCCCATGTTGCATTTGCAGATATTAGTCCTTACAAGGCAATGTGTTGGCAATGTATTCTTCTTGCAAAACTAATCTCCATTGCTGTTGACTTCTCAAAAACTGGAGTACCTGCTAAAATCCCTCAACGGTTACAAGTTAGAAGTTTTCCGAATTACATGGAAAAGCATCCTATGAAGCGCAAAGTGTGATTGGGAAACTTTATCGCGAGGCAAAAGATCTTGTGCCAAAGATGGGTACTATCAAATCCTTCACCTTGGATGAGGCGAGGCAGTTTTATAATCTTGACATGGAAGTGCAGGGCTTCAAGGACTACATTGATGACGCTTTTTATTACAAACGTGAGTATGATTATAGATTGGGAAATTTGATGGACTATTTTGGGATATCAATCGATGGTGAAATACTCAGTGGTCAAATAATGAAAATGACAAAATCTTTTAATAAGAAAAGAGAGTTGGAAGGAATCAAATTGGTTGTGAAGTCATTGATAAAAGAAGCTAGGGATTGGTTCAACAAGATGGAAAATGAATCTGATGGTCCTGAGAAAGTATACATGAAAGCATCAGCTTGGTATTATGTTACATATCATCCGAGTTTTTGGGGTCGATACAACGGACTAAATCGTGAGCATTTCCTTAGTTTTCCATGGTGTGTTCATGATAAACTTCTTTAGATCAAGAAAGACAGGCAGAGAATCTTATGGGCTTTGCATCATTCTTCATTATAAGCCTAGTTCTTCATATGAAGTTCTTGTTTGTCTCTTGATATCATCACTTCAATATGTGAATACATATGTTTATTTGTAGAGTTATTCAGTTTGAGTGTCAACTTTATATTGTATTGATTGTTGTGTGTTTGTCAATATTGTAAGTGTCTCAAAACTTGTTGTATCTTACTATTTGTTATTCAATAAATCTGTTATTTGCTGAGTTGTCTTAAAATTCTACTGCAAATTCAAATACATGGCCTTCTTCAAAGAAGAACACTTTGGTGAATCCGTTGCACTTGTTACCACCCAATTATGATTCAAGTGTATGCTATTTGCGCTATTTTTATTGACTTGTTGTATGTGCAACGGATGTACAAAAAATTCTCTCTTGATTCAAGGATTTTGTACAATATTTGCACAAGAGTGCTTGTATTTGAACACTTATTAGCAAATATCAACTTTTAATTAGCAAAAATTGATTTACTTCTAATGGATAATATTATTTGTTAAACATTTTGGAAAATTATTTTTGAAAAACTATTTCAAGAAAGAGTTTCGACACATATTTTAAAAATATCTTCCAATAATTAGGACAACAAAAATACATAATTGCAGAAGAAACATTATATTCCATATGCATTTAGCAATAAATATTTTAAAGAGTTTTCTTAATGTGGGTTAAAATAATAAACTCTTATTTAGATATTATTTATTACTATTTTAAATTTTTAATCATACTTAATATTTGCAATGTATTTCTTCATAAAATCATAGTTTAAAGAAGCATTCTGTAATCTTTTGGTTTGATAATTAATTACAAAATTGTCATGGCTATAAATGCAGAAAAAGAAGAAGAATGATAAGGTCAAAATAAAATATGATTGTGGGGTCCTACTCCTTCAAGCAACTTAACGAAGAAGGGGATACTACTCCAAAATGAGGGGGGAGAGGGAAGACCCCACCTATAATTGTCTTATAATGTACGGACAACATTTTTTATCTTTATATTTTAATTATTTATTTATTTTTATATGCGGATTGGTTCATAAATTATTCTTTATTTTTGTCTTTGTCTTTTTCCCTTTTTAAATATTGATGATTCAAAACGTGTGTAGCCATATTGTAGTAAATAGTAAAACTTTAATCCCCATGTGTTTAGCCTCTAAAAAAATATTATCCACTTAACATTAACACAGATTTTAGATATTAGATTGATTAAATTTGGATAAATTAGTAAAAATGTTATTTTCTTACAAATTTAAACATAATAACCAAAAATTTCATAAAATATTGAAATAAGATCATATTTTTAAAATGGACGCATGCTCACTTCAAAAAAGACGAAACACCTTAGAATTAGAGCGTATTTTTTTGATTGAAACTTCTTAAAATAGTAGCTCACAAATAATACATTCATTAATTGAAAAATGTTACGTTTTACAATATTTTCTTATAAACTTTCTCTCATAACTTTGATATGACAGCTCACAATTGATTAACTTGTAATGGATTCCACCTTATAAATTGCGACTGGTCAATAACGAGTTATCACCTTATAATTGTGAAAAATAGTTTGTAAGAAAAGGTTGTAGGTATAACATTATTATTATTAATTAATTAATGAGAGGTTCCATGTTCCAAATCCGTCCTCCAATTTTGGGTTATGCTTACGTTACGTAGTTACTTCAACTTAATAGATTGCTTCGAGTAGTGAGATGAAATCATTATGAGCTATTTATTATATCTAGTCGGTAGATGCGGACGTTTTTGATGCAGTGAAATTGAACCAGTTTTGTAGTATAAACATACAAGCCGTAGCAAGCTGCACGATATTTTTGCGTAATATTGTGCTTATTATCTGTATTAAATCCTTCCATTTGGTGGAAATATTGTTAAAATAATCTTGTTAACTTGGTAGAGCCGTAGCTAGTTGGAGGCGAAGTAATGTATTATTGCTTGTGCCAACCTCTTCCTGTTAAGTGCTTATAATTGTATTCAACTATGTGCAGTTATGCAAGAACATCATCTTGCTCATTAGGAATTACTTGCGTTTACCCCCTCTGGGCTTTATCTCCACTAGTGCTTATAATGTATTAGTGGGATATATTCCTGTGATTTTAACGGCCGATAAGGATAAATAGACAGTCTGGGGCAGAATCTAGGCTTTTAAAACTAGGATAATATCAAAATGAGGGGTGTTTTGGTTCTTAGACGGAGAAATCCCAATTAACTGGTTATGTAAACGTTTGCTAAATTCATGTGGGATAACTTAGGTATTTTAAAACACTTGATCTTGACATTTGATTAAAACCTTAGGGTGGAGAAAGTGTTTTTCTTTGCTAGACTCGTAAAACAAGCGGGCCAGGCGGTACAAGTACATAGAAAACCTCAAGCGGTCAAGTTCGAGCTCGCTCTGTAGCATGAGTCGAGCTCGTCGGAGTTCGAGTTTCTTTGTTGTAGCGGCGAGTTCGAGCTTCTTGTTGTAGTAGTTGAGTCGAGCTCGTTGTTGTAGCAATCAAGTCGAGTTTGAGTAGCTAAATACTCAACTCGGCTTGATTACACTGCTAGTTTGTTAAATTCACGTGAGGTAAATTTAGACCTGGCAAATGGGCGGGAATGACGGTATGGGTCGGGTAGTTGCAGGTTATGGGTAAAAGCAGTACGGATAATTTTTTTTAATGGGTAGGAAAATACATGACTGTACTGTCCGTCTGACAGAGTTACCCTCAAAAATAAAAATCGTTTTTTCATTTTTTTCCCTTGATTTTTGTTATTCAAATTTCAAATTGTTGTGCTTTCGTATGCATATTTGAGAAGAAAAAAAGATAAAACAGAGGAAGAAGAAAGTGTAAATTGATACGTCTCTTATTCAATGATAGGCAACATGAACCATTAGGCATTACAAGAGGAGTTTTTAAAGTAAAATTAAAGAAATGAATCCCATAAAATCGATACAAATGGTCCTCAGCTTGGCGTTATCCTCCAAAAATCATGCGTTTCAGTTTGCAGGTTGGCGTTATCCTCCAAAAATCATGCGGTTTTGAATTGGTCTTTGGATAGGATTTTACGCACTCATATCTTTTTGTGACTTTACATTAGGATCTTCCATATTAGCCGAAACGATGAATCTTCATGTTGATATGATTTTTTCCCTGATTTTTTGGATTTCTTCGGATCATCATTTTGGTTTAAACTTATTGCCGTCGAGCTCAATACCCCTCAACGTCCTCTCCACCGATTTCGGCAACATTGTGAGAGTCTTCCCCTTTTTTCTCCAAGAATCTTGTGCTTCCTTATTGCTCCATTGACTCTCACTAATGTTGAGTGTGCCGATGTGGTTTTGGTTTGTTGCTAATACCCTCCCTCAAACTTTGCCGGGGTTGGAGGCAAAGTTTGTTTCGAAAAAATTGAAGGGCTGCTTTTGACATTGGCTTTGTGAAGAGGTCAGCAACTTGGTTATCAGTGGAGATATGTTGAGTGATAAGCAGTCCACATGCAACTCGTTCGCGCACAAAATGATAATCCAACTCTATGTGTTTGCTTCGGGCATGGAATACAGGGTTTACTTTGTCATATAAAGAGCACTGAGGTTGTCACAATAGAGTATGGGAGGAGATGTTATTGCAATTCTAAGATCTTTGAGAATGAATGTCATCTAAGTGAGTTCAGCTGCTGTGTTAGCCATGGCGCGGTACTCTGCTTCCGTGCTTGATCGCGAAATGGTGTGTTGTTTTTTGCACACCACGAGATGAGGTTTCCTCCAAGGAACGTCTGATGCTTTGTAGTTGATCGTCTTGTAGTAGGACACCCCACCCTTTCTGCATCGAGAAAGCAAAAGATCAAGTGTACTATGTGAAGAAAAATGTAATCCCATTTCAATTGTTCCTTTGACATATCGTAGGATACGTCGAACCATTTTTAAGTGTGTCATTGTGGGAGTATGCATGAATTGGGATACATAATTAACACTAAATGAAATATCTGGGCGAGTGAGTGTAAGATATTGTAATGCTCCAACAAGACCTCGATAGTAGCTTGGGTCTTCTATAAGAATTTCATTGGAAGAAGTTTTGGTTTTAGCTTCAAGAGGTGTACTCATTGGCTTGCAATCTACCATATTGGAGCGTTCAAGTATGGTAAGGGCGTAGTGGGACTGAGATAGATGAAGCCCCCTATTTGTTGTCGTGATTTCCATTCCAAGAAAGTGGTGAATTGGTCCCAAATCTTTCATCGCGAACTCACTGCTTAATAACGTAATGAACCTTTCAACAAGTTCTGGTGTAGATCCTGTAAGCAATATGTCATCCACATAAAGTAGTAAGATTAGTGAACCAAATTCAGAGTGAAAAACAAATAATGAAGGATCAGCTAAACTACAAAAAAATCCAAATTTAAGAAGAAAAGCACTAAATCGATCAAACCAAGCACGTGGTGCTTGTTTTAACCCATAGAGTGCTTTTTTGTAGTTTACAAACATATGTTGGATGTTCCAGTCTACCATTCCCCGGTGGTTGCCGCATATAAAGATCTTCGAAATTTGGCCATGCAAAAGGCATTTTTTACATCTAGTTGTCGAATAGACCAACCGCTTAACAAGAGCAATAGTTATAATCATCCGAATTGTTCCTGGTTTGATCACAGGAGAAAAAGTTTCAGTATAGTCTACTCCATCAACTTGATGATATCCTTTTGCAACCAAACGTGCTTTGAGTCGATCTAAAGTTCCATCAGGCTTGAGTTTTGACTTGAATACCCATTTTGAACCAATGACATTCATGTTAGATGTGCAAGGAACGAGTATCCATGTTTTGTTTTGATGAAGAGCGGCAAGCTCTTCATCCATTGCTGCTTTCCAACCAGAGGGGTGTGCTAAGGCTGTTTTGATATTTTGTGGCTCACGTGGTACATTGTCAGAGGTGATTGTGGTCAAAGCATACTTAGGGTTGGGTTTTACCACACCTAGTTTTGCTCTAGTGACCATGGGATGTATGTTTCCTGAAGAGGCAGATGTTGGATTTGGTGATCCTGTTGATGTGGTTGTTGGCTGTGGGGCTACAATATGTGGTATTTCTAAGGTTCCTAGTGTTTGTGTCTCATGTGGGGATGGATTTTCAGATGTGTCAATGCTGTTATCAATTTCGGGAAGGTCATTTTCAAAATTTCCTGTGGTGGTTTGAGGGACTACATTGAGGAGAGGCTGTGGTGAGGGTTCGGGTGACATGGAATTTTGTGGGATTGTTGTTGTGTCTTGAAGTTGTGGTAAGGGACTTAAACATGGAGCTGTGGAGGAGGCTGAATGTGTCCCTGCATAAAGAGGAATATCAGTATGTGGTAACCAAGTGTCAAAAATATTTATAGCCAATGGCTTTGCCGTTGACTTACAAGAATTATTTGTAGGCCTATAAGGAAAAATTTGCTCATCAAAGACAACATGCCGGGAGATAAAAAATTTTTTGCTTGATGGATGAAAACATTTATAAGCCTTATGTTTTTCACTGTAGCCTACAAAGATGCAAAGAAGAGTTTTAGGATCAAACTTGTGACGCCTTGTGTCCCAAGTGTAGGGAAAACACTTAGATCCAAAGGCGCGAAGTGATGAATAAATCGGATGTTTTCCATGCAATGCAAAATATGGGGTTTCAAAATTGAGAGTTGATGATGGTAGTCGATTCATGAGATATACCGCTGTAGAAAAAACTTCTACCCATAAAAATAAAGGAGCACCACAATGAAACAGCATTGTCATACCTAATTCTCTTATAATTCTATGTCGTCTTTCAACCATACCGGTTGCTCGGGAGTATATGGAGCTGATATTTGGTGAACAATGCCTGTGGAAAGAAAATGAGTTGATAGTTTGGAATTAACGAACTCACCTCCTCCATCGGAATGAAAGATTTTTATCTGCTTGTTGAATTGTCTAGCAACATATTTTTCAAAGGTTAGATATGCATTGAAAAAATCAGATTTTTGCCGTAAAGGAATAATCCATGTATACTTTGAAAAATCATCAACCAAACAAGCATAATATCTGAATTTAGCAATAGAAAGAATAGGAGCAGGTCCCCACAAATCACAATGAATTTTTTCAAAAGTACTTGTACTCGAATGTTCCGAACAAGAAAAAGGTAAACGACTAAGCTTTCCTAGTTGACAACTATCACAAAGATGCTGTGATTTTGTTGTCCCTACAACATCAATTAACCCTTTATTTTTTAACATTTGCAAAGCTGAAGATTGAGGGTGGCCGAGGCGTTGATGCCAAACCTCTGCTGTGGCTGACTTGAAGCGATTAGAAAAATAAAGTTCTGGTGAAGTAGATATGACATAGAGATCACCCTTGCGTTTCCCTGTCATCATTGCTTGTCCTGTTTCCCGCTCCTTAACACAAAAAATCCACATTAGAAAATTCACGATTAATAGGAAGCGAGTGGTTAGGTGACTTACAGAGCAAATTCTTTTTTAGATTAGGAACTAATAACACATCATTTAGAGGTAAGGCTGATTTTTTTTGTTTTATATAAGAGTCTCCAATCGCAAGAATTGGCATGGAAGATCCATCTCCTATTAACACTGAATCGGGCCAGAGTAATGACGAATGTTAGTTAACATACGACTTACCCGTCATGTGATTAGAAGCTCGGTGTCGGTAGTCCATTCGTGTCTGCTATGGTATTGTCCAATGTCAATGCCGCTTTAGTGCTTGTGGGATTTCATTTTTGAGGAGTTGATTTTTTTGGTACCCACCAAAGATATCTTCGCAATATGGCCCATCATTCCACAGTATTGACATTGCTGATCACGATATTTCTCCCTTCGGAAGGTGTCATGCGACGTTCACCTGGTGGTGGAGGTCGGCGTTGTGCTCTTGAAGGAGAGGAGTTGTAGGCTTGCCTTGAATCATTGCTTTGCTGTGCTTGGAATCCACGTCCAGTTAGCGTAAATGTTTGTCTGGTCCATGATATCCTGAGTTGTTTGATTGAGAACGTTGCTGTTTTTTACCATAAAATGCTACTGGATGTGTGAGTGTTGATGCCTGCACGTCGATGTGGTTGGAAAACCAATTTCGCCTTTGATCATAATTTTGGAGTTGAGAAACCAACTCAGAATAGGATGGTGGTGGAGGTTTTAACATGGTTGTTGTGAATGTTTCATATTGCGGACCAAGGACCGGTAAGAAGGACGAATACCTTTTCTTGGTCTGGAATTGGCTTCCCAATTCTTGCTAAATTGTCACGAGACCTTTAAAGGTTCGGATGTGTTCTGTGATTGTTGTGTGGTCTTCTTTTCGAAGGTAGGTAAGGCTGTTGGCGCAAAGTGAATTCACGTTCTTGTGATTCTTGGGCATATGCATTTTGAGAGCCTCCCAAACGCATGTGTTTGTGATCAAGACCAACGGAGAGGCGAGAGCTTCCTCGAGAGTGTTCCAATGATCCACCCTCGAAGAAGACGATCGGACTTTCGCCATGTAATGAAAGCATCACATTAATTGAGGATTTGTGTTTTTACGCATCGAGGAGTTGCTTGGAGTGCAGTATGACATATTTGTTTGGTGCAGGATCTTCATTTGTGAGATGTCCCACTAATTCTTGGCTTTCGGCAAGAGCTAATGCTTGCTCACGCCACAAGGGGTAGTTATTTGGAGTGAGTCTTAGAGTGATGAAGTTGCCAACATTGAGAGATAGTGTAGCCATGATGAGCGGAAGAAAGAGTTGTGGTTTGTTGCCTAAGGTTCACTATGGCTCGATACAAGAAGAAAAAAAGATAAAAGCAGGAAGGAAGAAAGTGTAAATTGATCGTCTCTTATTCAATGATAGGCAACATGAACCATTAGGCATTACAAGAGGAGTTTTTAAAGTAAAATTAAAGAAATGAATCCCATAAAATCTGATACAAATGGTCCTGCAGTTGGCGTTATCCTCCAAAAATCATGCAGTTTCTCAGATTTGCAGTTGGCGTTATCCTCCAAAATCATGCAGTTTTGAATTGGTCTTTGGATAGGATTTTCTGCACTCATATCTTTTTGAGAGCTTTACATTAGGATCTTCCATATTAACCGAAACTGATGAATCTTCATGTTGATATGATTTTTCCTGATTTTTTGGATTTGCTGGATCATCATTTTGGTTTAAACTTATTGCCGTCAGAGCTCCAATACCCCTCAACGTCTCTCCACTGATTTCGGCAACATTGTGAGAGTCTTCCCCCTTTTTTCTCCAAGAATCTTGTGCTTCCTTATTGCTCCATTGACTCTCACTAATGTTGAGTGTGCCGAGCTGTGGTTTTGGTTTGTTGCTAATAATTTGATCAATTTTATTTCAAAAAGTATTCTATAAACAATAAAAATTTAAAAATAAAAACTGGTCTGATAGTGTGATCAAACCACCGTTGGCACCAAAATGATTAGATGGACTTGATTTATCCATGAAACAATAAACTGTACATTGTAAAATATCAGGAAACGTTTTAGGAAGCATGGAGAGATAAAAAAAACCTCTGTACGCTATAAATATCCATTAATGATGATGTATAAAACAAGTCCAATCAAATTATGTAACATTATCATTACCTGTATTCTTCTCTAATCAAGAACTCTTGATATTTTAAAAGTAGGAGAGGGATATTTAAACAACATTAAGAAAAGTTCAAAAAATAAAAAAAATGAAGCACCTGCTGGGCGTCGGCGCTGCTGGGCGTGAGGGAGAAATGGTTTGCAGTTATGGCTGCGTGAGAGAACTCTGGCCACCTTCTTGTTAGTTGCGTGAGAGAGTTGTCTAAGGCCCAAGTAGAGCTGGCTGCGTGAGAGATAAATGGTTTAGGAAAAATGGTTCAGTGATGGCTGTGTGAGAGAGAAATGGGTGAAATGGTTCAGTGATGATGAGTGATCTGATGGCTGCGTGAGAGAGAAATGGCTGCGTAAGGAAATTAGGAGAACCGCTGGGCGTGGGTTTAGGAGAAATGGTTCAGTGATGAGTGATGAGCGTTGAGTGATGGCTGCGTGAGAGAGAAATGGTTTTAGGGTTTTTACTTAAAATGCGGGTACAGTTGGCATTACCTGTCCTATCTGCATTTTTGACGGGCGAACAGGGTACAAGTAACTTTTAATTTATACGGGTCAATTTCAGATGTATCCGTATTTGTCCGTTTGATATGAGTATCTGTTGTCCCGTAGCCGTAGGTATGGATACCTTTTCGCCAAGTCTAGGTAAATTAAGGTTCGGTTTGGTTCCTTTTTGGGAATATTACTATTAGTATTCTTAATAAAGTTAAACAGTAAAATTACAAAAATTCACAAAATTATTCAATATTATTCAATTTTTTTTAAACCCATAAATTTGTTAATTTAATTAAATACTTCTAATTTTTTTTTTAAAAATTACAAAAAAACTCTAGCAACCCATATTTACTAGATTCTGGTCACCACTACCGAAAAATGACCGAAATTTGGTATAATGGCACACTATGCAATTTGACCCTTGGAGGAGTGCGCCGATTTAACTTTTTCCGTGGATCTGGTCAGAAAAGGTCAGATCTAAGGCCAAAGATCTGGCTGTAGCCAATTGTCAACGACGGTCGTATCTTTGGCCGCGCTGACGAAAATACGGCCGAGTATCTCGCCGCAATGGCCGAACCTAACCGTAGATCTGGTCTTTGCTGGCCAGATCTATCGTGGAATTGGCCGAAAAATGTCATATCGACGTACGACCGGCAAGATTCAGCTAGTCATGTGTCGACTGACGATCTGGATTACCCTCCCTGGTGGTGGTCATCCCATATTTAATGGGTGGATTGGGGGTGTTTTTATTAACTTTTAATGTTTTATTATATGGGTGTTTAGTAAATAAACAAACATAGGGGGGTGTTTAGTAAATAAACAAATATAATAGGTATTCTTATTTATTTCTAAATCGTACATCGTAATACCCATCTAATTCAACTTTTTTTCAAAAACTTTTCTAAAAAGTGTAAAAAAGTGAACCAAACAGAGCCTAAGTATTTTAAAACACTTGATCTAGACATAGTTGATTAAAACCTCAGGGTGGATAAAGTGTAAACTATCGGGGCAAATGTTAAAATAATTGATTTTATAATGTTTTAATTATCAGAAAAAGAGTAGATTCCTTTACAAAGTTGCATTCTAAAGAAGGAAGGCTTTACAATTTTTATTTATACAGAATTCCTTCCCCTTTTCATAAGGAGAATATATTATGCCTATAAAGCAAACATTCTTTTCCCTACTTCTACTTATTTAATTTTTTTAATCAATATTCATAATTAAATAATGCTTGATATTTTTATATGACATGTTAATAAAATAAGCTTTTCACAGCTTTAAATATTACACTTATATCCTTAAATGACGAATTTAACTAAAGTTAGTTTAACCAATTAAACTTAAATTTTCTTTTATAAGATTGGAGCCTAAGGGAGGCATCCCTAGCTCCGCCCTTGATACCATATGGTTAAAAATGGAGTCTGGATTTAGCTTATATAGGAAAAAATGACGCCAATTTTTGATAATTATAAATACTTTTAACACCAGCAAATGTGATGTTAATTATCAGAATTATAAGTACTTAGCACTATAATTAAGTAATGCTCATGCTTGAGATTTAGGTATAGCAGTAGATACATTATTTGCAGGGAAAGTATAGAATCTTGGAATGGAACTTGTTGGCGCCATGAAGAGACTTGGTTTGCAAGTATAGAAATTGACTACCAATAGTCTTTCTTTTCCTTCTTCTTTATAAATATAATCAAATCCTTTATTTCTTCTTCTGCATTTTGCTTGTTTCTTCTAACGCACGTACTGCCATTTGCTTATTCATATCTCTGCAATTATCTCTCTGTACACTTTGTGAGTTTCTTTCTCTTATTTAGTTATTTAATTACAAACATTCGCTTATTTCCTTTGTTGCAGTCTCTTGTTTAAGATTGCATGCATTTTAGAGTTGAATTTTATAGAGGATTTTCAACTGTGTGCTCTTTTATTTGCTTACTGATTTTGATTTTCTCCTTACACTAAACTTTACATATTCTAAATTTTGATCATTTTCCCATGTTTAGATTGGCCACGTTTTGATATTGTTTATCATTTCTTTGAGTGCCAAAATTTTTGTTCATCTCTTTAGAGCTTTAGACAAATTGGCTAGTATCTTAGGGAATATTTATGACAATTTTTTGTGATATGAGGGCAATTAATGAAAAATTCCTTTTATGTGATTTGGAGATTTTATCTACCAAGCTTATTTCCCCTTGATTATATATATTCTTATAATCATGAAAAGAAGGATTCTTTTCAGCAATGCATCGTATGGTACTATGGTTTGTTATATATATTCTTTTAGATTATTGAGTCTGTGGATCAATCAACTTCCATTAAAACTGAAATGGGTAGGCATTTTTTAGGTCTGATTGTTCAATATGTGATGCTTATAATTTAAGAAATATTTGTTTAGGTTTATTAATTGAGCTTTGATGTGTTTCAAATTTCTTTACTTTTCATGCATCAAATGAGATTTTGTTAAGTGTTACTAACTTGGTGTTGATTAGGAAACAACAATTGAAATTGTTTAGACTGAATGGGTAAGTCAATCATATTGTATGGATTTGCTACGGCTGAGCAACCTGAAACCATAAAACAATTTCTGGAGCAAATTTTGGGTGAAGGACGCACGATGTGGGAGTTCAGCAACAAGAAGGTTTAAGGGGCTATGCAATTGTACACTTCACAATAAGTGAAGCTGCAGATACAATTAAGTCCTTGGCTGACGAACGCCTTTGGTATGGGAATTCTTACTTGAAAGCTCAAGATATGGGCGAGGGACCAAAACCAGGTCACATTCAGCATAAGATTAAGGATGTCAAGTTGCACTTTGGTTTTCAACCTTCCGGACAAAAAGTTTTCATCACTATGGACTCAGGAAAATGTTTCTGTCAACTTTGGATTAGGACTAAGAAAATTTAACTTTTTTTTATCTCATAATTCTGTGGAATATAAGCTTCAGCTCCCATACGAGAGCATTAGGCTAGTTGAGTTGCGCCATCTACAAGACAAAAGGTTTATCATCATTCAGGTGTGCTGTTTAAACTAATTTGTATTGTATTTTATTTTATTTCTGCAATATAGAATTGCTTCTTATTGTACTTTGTTGCTACATAGTTTGCATTATTTAAGATTTTATTTCGACTGCCAGTGGATGATTTGGTACTTAAGGCTATAGTTAAAACTTGTTCTAGTTCTTAAAATTACTAGCAATAATACATTTTAATATGTGTGACAACTGAGGACAATTTTTAACATGTTCTTCTTTTTCATATTTATGTGTTGCTATTATTAGTTATTCGGTGTTCCTCGGATATATTCAAAAGACGTGCCTGATCAAACCTTTTTTAGAGATGATACTGATGTTCAGTGGGTTCATGAAGTTGATTTTACTCCATCCTTATGCATTGGCCAATCTAGTGCTTTATGTTTGGAGCTCCCAACCACTGGTTATCTTTCGGATTTTCAGAAAGATTTTGCTTACTACAAAGAAACTGCAAGGAAACTCGTTGTGGAGAGAGGTTCAACTTCCTTTTGCCACTCTGATCATGTCCCAATTGTAAGTCCACTCGAAGGATTTAACTTGCCATTTCGTATCATGTTTAAGATTAATATCTTAGTTCAGCATGGTTGTATTCCTAGGCTAGCAGTAGATGATAATTTTTTTCGAATGGTTGAACCGCATAGAAGAAATGTCGCATTTTTAGAACATACTCTTGAGAAACTGTTTTATTTAACACTAGTTTATTCCAAAGAATGTTGCTTTGAACCTCGACAGTGGCTTAGAGAACAATATCAAAAGTACAGCATGGCTACAAGACCTCCTATATTGCCTGCCATCAATTTAAGTCACAGATTGGTATATATGCACAGGGTTCTAGTCACCCCA